>JAYMTK010002968.1:0-12965 GCA_036897405.1 Pelargonium myrrhifolium | reverse complement strand
TTTATTCTTAAAAAAAAAGTGAAATGAAGATTCTACGGTACTCTTAAGAATTTTCAAAACGGCTAAACTACCTATTTGGGTTCCTAATTATTAGGAATCGACCTATTTGAATCCTCAATTAAGTAAACTATCTATTTTGGTCATAAATTATCATAAACTTCCCTAAATAGGCCCCGCCGTTACAATCCGTTAAGTGTGCTGAAACTACATATTTTCGCCAGAATTTGCAAAATCTTGCCGAAATATAAAAAAAAACTCAATAAACTAATTCAAAACAATTTAGAAGCATCATCTCGTTCCAACAAAGAACACAAACTCGAAAGTAGAACTCAACACGTTATGACGGGAGGTATAAAACATAGTAGTATAATTGAAGAGTACGGTGTGTAATTTATCCGAACTAAAAAGATGGTTAAGATAAAAACAAAATGGAACACCCTTTGAAAACAAAAACAAAAGCAGTGCGAATTTACAACCAAGCACGCCTCCTATATTCCACGCGCTGCAATCATTGCGCGTGGACATCTCATATCTACCGTGTCACGGCCTCCGTGTCTCACTCACCGACACGTTAAATTCCGAGTCAAAACAGTCCCGATCCAGATAAATACAATAAATACACTGGCGTGAGATCACGATCATAGTACGTGTATCGATCTAATTGGTGGTTGCACGATAAGAGCGTGGTCTTGGAAGCACGGGAACGGTATCTTCATCGTTCTTATTACTGGTCTTCTTTTACGGACAAAAAGTACTCTCTTACGAAGGAGTAGTATATTTTTACTGACAAGATTCCATCTCCAAATCTCACTCTGTGTCTGGACTTGTTCGGGACATTACAAAAAAGCAAAGCAAAGCAAAGCAGCAATACCAATAGCAATAAAAAGCTAAGAAAATGAAAATAAATTGGCTCTCTTCATTCCTCAATTGACACCCACACCCACAATCCACCAGAAAGCGTCGAGATCGGAACTGCTCTTAGGGTTTCTTGTCAGATTTCAACCATCGCTCTCAATCCCAGACGCCCTAAAAGCTTTCACCTCATTCGATCCATTCTTTTGAGGTACTACTACTGCTTTTCTCCTTTTTTATTGATTGCTTTCAATTCGAATTTGAATTTGAATTTCAACCACGTTGTTAGCTTAGCGGCCAGTAATTGTAATTGTGATTATTGTTGTTTCTTTTATTGAAATTGGGACTTGGAATACTGAATTGGAGTGAGTGATTTAGGTTGGGTGCGGAATTGGAAGCTGAGAGAGGTTTTTCGTGGAAGGTACTGTGCTGGGTTTTTGCTAATTTGGGTGAGGAGCTCAAATGCCGGACGAGGACCAGGTTGAGCTCAAGTTCCGTCTGTATGATGGATCAGATATTGGTCCGTTTCGCTACTCTCCAACTTCCACTGTGGCCATGCTCAAGGAGAGAATTGTAGCCGAGTGGCCTAAAGGTGACCACTTCACTCTCTCCCTATCTCTCTTCATTGTTTGGTAGATTTCAATGAGCTGATCAGTTCTGATTGTCGTCACAATTGTCTTGTATGTTTTACTGTTACCATGACTAATATTTGTTTTCGTTACTGATTCAAATGAAGTGTAGTGAAAATTGATTTCCATTGGTATGGTTGTCTTCATAACAATGTGTGTGCAGATGTGAAATTTACTCAATTTAGGGTTTACTCTTCTTTGATGGTTACGCTTCAATGTGCTTGGCTTAGATTAACTGAAATTTATGGATAGTTGCCTTGTTTCCGTGTTGTGTATATGCTGCGGTATTAGTGGATTTTTATGGTAATCCTATTCCTAGCTGTAGCAGGACACATGATGAATTCTGTTAGGTTACTTTCCTTCTTGGGGAGATTTATATATTCGTATAGTAGCATGCACATATTCTTCTGGAAATGTCTCTGAACTGTTATGTTTGCATTTCAAGTCACTAACTCATGATATGTTATATCCATACTGTTGCTCTTTTCAATTGAAGTCTCTATCAAAACCATTTTATACATCATTAGATCATTTCCTCTGCTCTACTTGTGCACCCTAAGAAGAATTAGTTAAGAGTCAAGGAAATGGGTGGCCAGAATTTAATTACGGCGACCTTTCATAGCTTTGAGGGATTGTCTATACTGAACTCCTTTTGCTGTATCACATCTATGATATATCATGACCATCGTCTCAAGTATGTATCTCTTTGAATGGCTTTGCTTTGTCTGTTTGTTGTTTTGAATCGAGCCAAACTATAGCTTAATTTTATTGCAATTGTCTTTAATAGCACATCAAAAAGCAATCAATTATGATTTCCATCGTATCCTTGGTAGGCACCATTTTGTACATCTAATGGATGCAATTGCATCTAAGTGTTAGTTTTTAAATTGACTAAGTTAGATAATTGGTTTATTTATCATTAACAATCTTAAACTAACTATTCTTATATAATGAAATAGTATATGGTTCATACCTATTACAGCAAGTGGATTCACATGGTAATTGAAGGTTATGATTTAACAGCACCCGAGAACATTAGTTTTCTGTGTACTTCAACCATGTCACCTTTATCCAAGGCTATTGGTGCCCATAATATTTCTTTTACTTGCATCTTCAATTTTGTTTCCCTTAAAATGATTATATATATGATGGAAAACTATATCAAGACATTAAGTTTAGGTTTAAATAAAAAGAAGTGTAATGGATATTTGTAAAAACTGTGTGGTTGGAAAGATATAAATATTGCATACCGGTTTTATAGTGTACGATGCATACATGCTCTAGTTCCTGTGTCCTTGCATCCAATCAGAATAAAATGGTTGTTTAAATTGCTAATTAGTGTGACTTCTTTTCTTTACTTTGTCTTTCCATCAAGGTCCCTTGCTAAGAATTCTACATGTCAGCTGGTGAGGTTTTAGTCAGTCATCTCTTTCTATTTTATTTTCTAAGACTTATCTCATTTTAGCTTCTCTCTTCATTTATCATTAGTTTCATTCACCTGCCGTTCTTAGTTAATGCTAGGAGTATCAATTTTGTGGTTTTCACCAATCTGATCGGTTTCAAATTTAGGTTTCAATTACACATGAAAGCTAGTACGCCACATAAATTGGAAATTTGGTATGCAGAATTACAAGATTGAGCTAGACTGTACAGCATGGAATTATTAGTTATACACGAGGAACTTTCAGTTGTTTTGGTTATTGGTCCTTCTCCACGTCTTGTTATTAGCCACAAAATTGCTTTTAAGAGTAAAGCCAATAAATTTTGGATGTTTTGGGAAAGTGGGAACATTTTATTTGACACCTAATGTTGTCATAGATGTATGCTTGCTCGGCAGACTCATTAAGGCTCAATAAATTCAGGGACCTCCAAGATATATGTTACTAAGTTAAATATGGACTTGAGGAAGTTCTGCTAATGTATTTTTTGACTGCTTCGAGTACTGTGTTGCTTTGACGAGTAGTGCAGTTGGAAAACTATCCCGAGTACTAATGTAATGATAGAGGGCAGTTCAGTAGAATTACTTGTCAACAGTGACCTTGAAGATACTTTAGTTGTGTGGAGATTATGGATCTGATTAGGGGCTTGTTCTAATTCAGTTTTGAGATTTGTAGTATTTTGTTATGCTCTCAGGTTGTCGTTGCAATTTTGCAGGTTTTGTCACCAGAATAGTCTATTTTGTGAGACTGCTCCACATTTGAAATCGTTTTTGTTGTAGACCAATATGTCATTATCTTTTCTGTTGCCTCATTAATTTGTCTATCTTCCCCTTTATTATACCTCTTGTTGTTCTCTTGTATGACTTTGGTTGGTTCGTTTGTTTTGAAATATATACTCGAATTCCAGTGCTGGTGCATTACCATTTTGATGATTTTTATGTCTCGGAAATGAAACTACCTAGTTTCTTTAGCAAAAAATTCATCATTCTTTTCTTTCGTTTAACTTTTACAAGATTGAGATGGAGCCTAAACCATAATAAAATTAGGGTGCATAATTTCACATTTAGATTGTTGTTCTTAGTATATAATTAACCTGGCTAATTTGCGCTTTAATCTTCTTCTTCTTCTTCCTTTTGTCGCTGTTGTTATAATTTGTTGTTATTTGTCTTATAGATAAAAAGAATGTACCCAAGGCAGCAAATGACATCAAACTGATAAATGCTGGGAAGATCTTGGAAAACAATAAGACTGTTGGCCAGTGTAGAGCACCTTTTGGTGAGCTTCCAAAAGGGGTCATCACAATGCACGTTGTTGTGCAGCCAGCTGTAGCAAAAGCAAAAACAGGTTGTTACATCCTAAAATTTTATTTAAATGTTGAAATATATATGTTGAAATTTTGGTGTTCGTATCAGCAATTCATAATGTTATATTAGAGTTTCTTACTACTGAGAAATATATATATATATATATATATATATATATATATAATGCATTTTTCTTGTTAGAGGTTGTTTTCAAGAACTTAGATATTTTCCCATACTCCTTAATTTACATATAATTGATTTTATCGATGCATCTTTTGTCACTAGTGTATCTCTTTGGTTATAACTTATAAGGGCCAACATGTTTACCATTCTTATATGGTATGTATATCAAGGGTATGATTTGTTAAATTGATTATGAGAATTGGTAGTAGCAGTCGAACTATCCTTAGAATTCTTTTCTTTCCCACATACTAATATAATGCGGCAATTTGTGTATATGAGTTAGGCTTATTTTTTGCTCATGGACTTGTAACATGATTGAATTTGCAGCATTGTCTTTTGCCTGGATACAAGACAGTTAAAGTGTTTTCAGATTTTTGCATCATGCTTCTCTTCCCCAAATTTGTGGACTGAAGAGTTTCATTTGGTGTTCTTTTAGTTCATTTGCCTCGTGACATAACAAAACATACATTCCGTTAATAATTTCCTATGCATGTGTTATAGAATTCATTCACTTACAAGTCCTACTATTTGGTGATTACTGATATAGTGATGTATGGTTTGTTTCTTTGTGATCTGAACACAGAGAAAAAGGTTGACGAGGTCCCGAGGAAAACAACCTGTTCATGCACGATATTGTAAGTGAATTGATGTTTGATTCAAGGCTGAGTTAAGCTTGTGAGGCCTGCCCGGCTCATGGAAATGTGTAGCTGGAGAATAATTTGTAAAATGGTGCCATCTGCATTAATACATATGTTTGTTGGTCGTACGCACGGCATTCCTTTGTAACGGTGCATGTTGGTCATAATGTATTTGCCTTCCATCTTTAAAATGGGTTTCTGCTAGCTGCAGGTTTTTTTTTTATCCTTTCTCTTATTCAATTTATACGAAGCTTATGGGTTCAGTACTATTCTCTTAATTCAATAGTTAATGATGATGTGCAACACTTATCTTGTGGATCTTTTTTTATATTTTTCCTACAATCAAGAATTCATGTATAACAAAATTATATCTATAATTTTGTATTGTCATGAAGTGTTTATGTGGTTCATTTCAAGTATACAAGACTGCTACTGCTTACATGTTTTTAGCTGTTATCAGTACATATTTACTTTGTACGCAAGAGAATAAGAGAATTTTGTTCCAGTCGATAGCTTGATCGTCTTAAGGCTAGCTAGCTAATGCTACATATATTTGGTTAATTGCAAATTAATTGTAAATGTCACCTATGATTTATGGGTGCATATAACTCCTATACATAAATAATCCATATTACTAATTTGTACTTGTCACATTTTTCTAATTGATATTTTTAAAAACTATTTTTAACCCATTCCGCCATTTAACTTTGACGATTTTTATTTTCTTTTTGAAACTGTCAGGCTTGACTTTGTTGTTACTTTTTTTTTGGTAACTGTATATTACTTTGTATTTATCATTTTTTGAATGGACTATCTTAAATTTCACATTTTTGAAAATTTTCGTCAAAACTAATTGATGAATAAGTGAAAAGTAATTTAAGATGGTCTAAAGTTACAAACATAGAGGTATTCATGGCAGAAGGTCACAAGTACATAGTAGTCATCTATAATTATCCCATAACCTAATCCAATTGCTTACTTCAAGTCCAATACAATTAACTCCATAGTTAATCCTCTTTTAGGGAGATTTTCTGTATGTGATGATACATGCAAGAAAACTAAAAATAAAACAAGACAAAACGAACTTTGGTAGATTCCGTATCCAATAAATCACTATTACTTTTTACCAAACAAATAAGCATGAAGAAATTAATTAGTAAAGACCTAATCCTAATTATAGATCAGAGGCCATTTTCCTTTCCTTTTCTACAGAAGAAGACATGAAAACAATACATTTTTTTCCTTTTCTCTTCCTTTACCTTTACCCAGAAACAGATGATATAAAAATATAGAAAAAAAAAAAACTGTAATTAAAAAGAGAGAAAAAAAACACGTACATGTAAAAAAAAAACAAAGCAAAGCTTAGCATCGCCATGCAGAGGCAGCAACAATGGCTCGATCTTGCCACCCAAGAAGCAAGCAACCCTTGTCCTCCGTCAACCTGTACCCATCGCACGAGTACAAATCCAGCAGCACCTTCGACTGAGTCACCGCGTTCGGACTCAGCGCCACCGGTTTAAACCCCTTCCCTTCCATCATCTTCCTCCACTTCTCCAGCCTCTCGTGCCTCGTCGTCCTCTCCGCCCCCTCGCACGCCACTATGTTCCTTATCTCCGGCGCAAATATGTACTGCTCCACCTTCGCCCTCTGCGCCGACTCCGCCGGAAACGTCGCGTCCAGCGAGTCGAATATGGCCGAGTAGTAGTGAAGAGCTTCGAGAAACCGCCCTAGAAAGTAAGGCCCGTTGTGGCTCGCTTCTTTTTCGACTAGGGTTACGATATTCGGGGCCTGGTCTCGGATCATGGCTAGTAGGTTGCCCAAACAGTGCCCTGGGACCCGGTGGAGGCGGTTGACCGAGTTGACGGCCAGGGCCTCCCCGACCCTTCGGTTGAACATGTGGGGCTTGAGGTCTTCGAGTTCCTCGCCTACGGCGTGAAACTCGAAGGGGACGTGGAGGGAGTGGGCCAGCTCGGCCAGGCAGCGTCCGGTCTCTCGGACGGCCTCCATGGAAGGGCCCACTCCCGTTATCCGGAGGAAGGGGGCGCCTCCAGGTCTGGCGGCCAGGGCTTGCATGAAAGCTGGCCACTGGTAGCCCTGGAGGATGTCTAGGTCGATGACGTGGACTCGTTCCTCGGACTCGAAGGCCTCGAAGATGGCTTGATTGGCGGTGAAATGAGCAAATTTGATGTAGGGACAGGCTTGGTAAAGGATTTGGTAGATTTTGAGGATTTCTAGGGAGTTTGGTGGGAAAGGAGAGAAAGGTTTAGGGTTGGAGGAGCATGGCTTGGTCGTGGTTAGAGTTGCGGCCAGCCTGGCGCTCAGGGCTTCAGTGAAGCACGAGGCGACTCGTTGCATCGAGTCGCCCAACGGCGTCACTACCCGGTTTAGGAGGTGGAGGTACCTCCTCGCTAACATATAGTCCTCTTTGGCCACTGCCTCCGCACAAGCGAGAAGTAGGTGCACCAGTTGAAGCCCACTATCCTGTTCCTGAATGCACGTAAAAAATTTGTCAACACGACCACGGAGTTAGAAGTAGGCTTCAGTTGAAATAAATATGAACATACCTGATCAGGTCCCATGGGAAGTGGTGGGACCATTAGATTATGGTTGAGATTATGCTGTAATTGTTGTTGCTGCTGCTCTTGCTGTTGCTCGTGTTTCAATTGTTCCGCTAACGGCACGCCCGAAACGGGGACCATCTGCCTATAAACGGCGTCGCTCTCTTGACTCAGCTGAGAACAACCCAACGTCGACGTTTCGCTCCCCAGCCTCGACGAACCACCCGCCACGGCCAAGCCGTCCATCGACGCCGCCATATCGTAACTCATCGCCGACCCGCCGATTCCGGACATCTTCGCCGCGTACGCGCCGAAGCTATCCTTCTGGTAATCGTCCAAAAAGTCCTCAATCGGAGGCAGAGTCAGGCTCTCGATGTGCATGTACTGATTGTTCGGCGAGTTGAAGACTCGGTGGAGCGGACTCAGCCCCTTCCCCTTGTTTCCGCCGCTGAAAGGTCCGAGCGGCGACGAGCTTCGCGGAGGCGAGGAGATCGGGAAGTTCTGGCCCTGCATCTGGATGTAATTGTTGTAGCTGTGATTGATAATCGACGGCTGCGGAGACGGCATGTTCCTCACCGGAGACAAGATCATGAAATCGGACTCGAATTGATCGGAGAAGAAATTCTCCCACAGCGAACTGTCCGGCGACTTGACCTCGACGTCGCCGTCGTGCTCGAACTTGACCGCCGGGAAATTGAGGCTCGGCGGGGTGAGCAAATTGGTCGGTTCCATATCGGAGGGCAGTGAGACCCTCTTTGAGTCCGAAACCGACGAGTCGTTCGGAGAATTTGGGTGAAGCGTTGCGCACGAGCCCTCGGTTTTGAGAGAACCCATACTTCCACACATTGAATTCATCATTTCAATTTCAAATCACAATTCACAAAATCTAATCTATACACAAAACAAATATTTTGGTGTCAGTGTTAGTGAGTGAGTATGTGAAGTTTTGTTGGTAATATCACACATGAAGCTGTGAAATTCTGGATATTTTGATTAATGAAAAAAAAGGGCTGAGATGGATTTGTGGGTCTTCTTAAGTTTAGATTTTAGAGAGAGTTTTTAATTTCATATTTTTGAATAATTAAATTTTATTTTGTCATTTTGACAGGTTATTGTATAATAAAATGAAAGAGATTATAGAGACAAAATTGGGAGACGATTTCATGTGATTGGAGGTATGCGAGAAAATAATAAAGACCTCCAATTCATCACCCAAACTGCTAAAGTTTTCGAATTGAGCTGTGATTTCTAGAGGTTTGTTTTGGAAGCATTTGATTACCTGTTTTAACTGTATGCTCATAGTCATTGGAGTGTGGATGGGCAGTGGGTTAAAGACAAAAATGGAAGGCAGGGGCCCACTTTCATTGGGCCGGCCCATCTCTAAACAATGTGCTGTATTGGAATTATTGGACCCTTTTTCTTGTTTATGCAATAATTAATCCTTATTACTGTATAAAGTATATACTCCATTAGTTGTAGATCTTGTATGTTTTGTTCTTATTGGTTGAGAGAGAATGATCATAGTAATTAAAATATGGTGAAAATAAGATAGTTTAATGAAGAATAAGAGTGAGTATTTTTTCATTAAATGAATCCTTAGATTTTTTTGTTGAAAGAAGAACTGAAGAAGGAAGATAAAATATCAGTATCATTTAGCAATTTTAAATAAGGACCTCTACTGTGCATAGTAACACAAAATGAAAAAACACAGGTAATATTAACGGAGATGAGTGTCACATATATACATGTGTGTGCATCTGTGAGTACACACGTGGTGATCTCAACGAAGTACAAGGTACTAACAACTTAGGTCCGCAAGACTTTAGTAATCTTGAGATATTTTGAAAGACCAAAATGTAATGTAATTGCTTATTTGGTAACGTTACATGTTCTTAAAAGGAAATGTCATATCAGATAAATTTTTAGAAAATAAATTGTCGCATCAAATATAGTTTGTTTGACAAAATTGTGATATTTTGATCTTTTAAATAACTGAGTTTCAAAATATTTTCTTTAAGGAGGCATTTCCAACAAGATCCTCATGCATGTTTGGGAACGGAGACCTCAAAGCTCTTTCAATTGTGAAATGACCTTATTGCTCTCACCACTTAATTAGACCTTAATCTTTATCCAATTCTAAGTCCTCATGTAATGGTTTTTGAAGGTTTAGTGACAACATTTATGTTGAAGGTAATTATTTGATAAAGTTATGACGAGAAAATAATTTCATGTCTTCTTGTGCTTGAAAAAACGTATTGTGTACTACCTGTGATGTGAATATCTTGTTTATTAGTAACACGAAAGTATTCATTTGAACATATCGATTAACTATCCAGTAACAACTATATGAAAAATGCAATATGGGTCGACCTGATTCTTCGATAGGATCGACTATTTCAATTCTGTTATAATGACTTCTGAATCGGACTCATAGTTTCTGTAGATACTGTTGATCTAATTTGTCGTTAAAGTTGACCGAATATGAACTGCTTTATTGAGATTCGTGTGAAATATCAAATGAGGTTTATACAGATGCGATTCACCAAATAAATCTATGTGATAGATGTAGTATGTAATAATAATTTTACAATACTGACTTTATTTGAATTGACCTAATTCTCATTTACGGTTAACAATTTATAAGTTACCAATAATTATGTTATGTTAGTTTGATGATGCTCATCATGAATTTAATCTACTAAAAAAAAGATACATAGGTACAAAAAAATACATAGGCAAGGTCGTCGGATGTGGCGTCGGTGGCGCCGCCTATGCCTTGTATTTGCCAAAGGAACGAAGCGTTTGTCTCTAACTTTTTCTTCTCTTATTAGTCGGCATCTATCTCACACGTGCCTCCCACCTTAAACTAATTATAAACCATTTTCTTTTCTTTTGCTTCATTTCATGCAAACATTTTTCTCCAATTCCACACCAAGAACTAATATCTGCATATATATATATATATATATGTGTATATATATATATATATCCAAATCCAATACATTTTCGTTTCATTGTTTTGTGTTTGTCACCAACCCATTTCCCTATTTATAATTGCATGCATGAGAAATCCATGGAGAAATTCTTGATCATTTTGCATCACATTTTTAATATATTACGGAGTACTATTTATTTATAGTAATATGTATGTATGTATTTATTCACCTTAATTTTATGAAATTACACTCAACGCATAGAGGTAGTTTATAATTACATATGACATTGTTGATACGTTTTTGAATGTGATTGGTACATTTTTTTTTTATTGCACATGTATTAAGCTTGGCTTAAGTCAATAATTACTATTTAGATGTATCCATTTGGCCTTTGGTGTATATGGTACAATTAATATGCAAATACTCCCATACATCCTATGGTAGTGTAATGATTTATAATACCGATGAATGAGAAGACAGATGTACACCATCAATTGTACGTTAGGTCTATGCTTGGAACACAAACATGTGATGAAGTAAAATGAGTATTTACATGTGTTAATGAATCTCATGTTCAAATAATGTTAAATTCATCGTCAATTGATATACACGTTTGGTCTTTTACCAATTTGTTTAAGTTTTTGGTTTGATTTTTTACATGATATTATAACTGATTTTGTTTAGGCCTATGACCCGTCTCTATTGTCTCCTTTTGTTAATTATTTCACAAATAAACTACATTATTTTTAAACAACAAAATAAAACTATTTCATTGATAGAATGTTGTAGACAAATCATAGCCTTAGGGAACAGACTCCCCAAAGACTAGTCGGACCTATTATGAGACTATGGCCTCGGTCCGGCCCTAACTGCAAAATCAAAAGAGTAAACCCGAATAGACTTGAAGCCGAGAGCCCTAGTCAGAGAACTCCCCCTAAGTCGATCTATTCGACCTAACCTATTCCCTCATCAGATTTTTGTGAGAGGAATCAAACACCTATACCTCCTACTCCTCTCGGACCCCCTCAAGGCATGTCATCTCATAATCCTCTTCCAAACGTTCCAACAGGAAATTGAACTCCCCGCTACGCTTTTTCTTCTGAATCAACTTGTCGCTACCCCTATCTTCTACCTTCGTCACCCCCTTACTTGTGACTGGAACCAAGGCACCTTTCCCCTTAATCACTAACTCCACATACCAATCCTCAACTTTGCTCTAGTCAAAGCGAATCCACATCCGACACCTAGAGGCTCCTTGAGACCCTCGAGTAACTTTCAGCCAACTCCCGTACGCTCTCTCCTCAGCCACACCTAGGATCGCCTTACGCAATTCGCAGTGCTCGTCATCATGACCCAAGATTCCGCAATAATAACATATTAGGGTCAGTTTTTCATACGCAAACTCTACCCGGTGGTTCTCCCCATTTAATTTTCGAACCTTCATCTAGCACCACAGTGATTTTCAGACATCCATTAGCACTATGATTAGGACATACAACTTTCATCCCTCCTAAAGTTCAGCGGATCTGCCTCTGCAAACCTGCTGATAATTGTGTTCCCGATCACCCTACAAGCCTCCTTCGTTCGTCATCCCGCCGGAAGCCTCCTCATCTGAACCCAAAAACTCTAGTGCCATAGTTTAACTATTTCGGGTACGTTTTCTAGTTCCAACAACTTTCCCACCAGTGCATGACCATTAAACAGCCAAGGGCCATCATGAATAAATTTTTATTTTTAGAGAGAAAGCTCATTCTAGATTTTTTTTATATACTATTATTAGTTTTATATACCACAATAATGATGTACACTCAATTTTCATTTTAATACTTTTGACATAAATATTACTATATGATTAGAAGATATAGAAAAATTCATTGAACATGACTTAATAAAGTTAATTTCTAATACTCTGCATGTATTTATTTTTATAGTTAAATTCGAATCAAGCCAAAAGAATGGTAAGAGCGTCAAAACTAAAGATCTCCCTAACGACTTCAACAACAACAACAAAAAAAAGTTCCTTTTTCTTTTTGTTGAAAGGACGGGCTCAACAAAATTATAAAAAAAAAAAAAAGGTATTTACATATGAAAATTGTTTAGAAAAATTTAATATTGATTTACATGTGAATTTTGTAATATTTTTTTAACTTAACAAGTCATCTCAAAATGATAAATGATAAAAAATGAACAAAAGTAAAAAAAAAGTGTATCTAGAAATTAATTCATAGCTAGTACAATAAAGTGAATAGTTGAAGGCGGTGGCTATTGAAGGCTAGGGTTTCGGCAGAAACCTTTTTTTGTGGCTTTGCGAGCGAGTGCGGCGGCGATCAGGTGGTGAGAGGAGATGGGCGTCCTGGCCTGGAACTGTAGGGGCTGGGGAATCGCTTGGTAGTAGGGTTGTTGAAGGATCTAATCCGAGTGCATCG
>JAYMTK010002967.1:0-12966 GCA_036897405.1 Pelargonium myrrhifolium | reverse complement strand
TATTTTATTTTTGTTCCATCTTTTTCTTATGTTTTGTCTTGTTATTGCCAACTTTTGCCACTGTATGTATATGTAAGCGTGAAATGAAGCTAACATTCCTTAATTGATCATGCAACACAAATGGAGCTTTGGGGTTTTACTTCATTGGTTTTCTTGGCAGTTGATATATCTATCTTGATAATGTCACTTCCAGAAATTTTGAATTGACAGCTGAATAGAATCACTTGATCATAGCTTAACAATGAATAAGAACAACAAAACTGGACCTCTCTGTCATGTTGATTCATCTTTTCTACAACTACATTGCTTTCTCCATCCACAAACCTTCTGTTTGGTTTATGCTCTGCTCATTCATTGTGTTGATCACCGGCTTCTCGAAAATTCACAATTAGTTCCATCAACTAATTTGGAGGAACAAGTGAAATAATGTAAACTAAGGCAAAGATTTCCTAGATTAATATAATAAGAGGTTAATTAATTGTACCCCAAATGATGTTCCCTCCTACGACTGACCAGAGCTGGTAAATTCCTCCGAACATCTACGTCTGCATGAAGATTGTTTAATCCATGACCATGCCGGGTCACAATCTTGAGAGGATGCGCTTCTGTGTTAAATACCCATTCATCAAGAGATATGACAGAGGGAGGTGAAAACAAGAGGTAGAGATACTTTAGTGTCTCTGCAAGGAAGAAGCTCTGCATCATATTGTCTTTCACACCTGTACCAACCTGTGGGAGACAAAAACAAGAAGCCAGATTCTTGACAAAATTAACACCACTAATTTCATTTTAAATTTTTTGCAAGTAATCAAACAGTAAAAAGAAAATTTCCATGTAAACAAAAGACTGATAATATTGGTCTCTAGGATTCATATTTTAAGATTTTGATATTGGTCAAATAGTTTACTTTACACGACAATATAAGCTTCCTTTCCTAATGTTGTGCTATGATTGAAACAGTTTCAGTCTTCTCTGGGGCTGCCCCAACCAGTCAACCACTGAGCTTGTGACAACAATAACAATAACACTTGGGTATTCACATTTTTTTATATTCAGGATGGTATGAGAACTTGAACTTGTGGCCTTTAGGTCTACAATACTTTGATACCATGTTGAGGACCAACTAAACTAAAAGTTCAAGTTGATAGGTCGATGCCTAATATTAATTCTATACTCTAAGAGATAGGATGGGGTGGAGGAGATTTCTAGTAGAAGATGCAAATCAGTTTTGCAAAAAGATTCATGTAGTCAACCCTGACTTTCTTTGGGAAATGGAATGTTTTTTGTTGCGTACTCAGTCAAAAAATGTTAACAGTAGCTTCAATACACGTACAAAAATAGAATACCTCAGAAAATAAAATAAAAATAGAAGTTATTAGTTGAACATATCAAACCTAAATTTGCTAAATACAGCTCAGCGTGGTACACAACTTAAATCAACCATCTTAAAATAGTGGTGCTATCAACCCAGATTCCCTTATACCAAATAAAGGCCCTCTCCCTATGGTCAAGCTAGGTATGGACTTGTGGTAGGTGCACAATGTGTCTGAATTAGAGACAATCAAAGTACAGTCAGGCAAAGGGTGTGTCATTAGGGTTCATGAGAAAGCAATTTGAGAAGTTTCTTTCCGTAAACGATTAATCCAACTTAAGAAAGTTCAAAAGCAATATTGACTCATATCAACTAACTTTTCATTATCTAGAAGTAATGAGAAAAGAAAAGAAAAAAAAGATGGGCAGGAACTAGATTTAAAATCTAGTTCTGAGAGGCACTTACATCTTTGAGACCAACATATCCTGCCTCCACACGAGAGTGCTTTTCAAAAGCTTGAAAAATATCCCAACCCCACTCTTGGTACGTCTTATTCCCAGTGAAACGCCAAAGGTAAAAGAGAGATTCAATTGTCTCAGGCCTCAATATGTTCCATGATGTACCAACAGTCATGTCCTGGAAAAATTCCTTATTAGTGCAATGGTTACTATTTCACAAGAATTCCATTCTACATTAGAAGAGTGGAAGTACCTCTCCACCATGAAAGAAGTAGTTCTCTCCGGCCAGTTTTGTTGGTGTTGACTGGTAAAAGTTATAACAAGTCCATGCAAGCTGCATACAAAGTCCAAAAGAACTTAGTCAAAGGGCAGGAACATAAATAGCTACCCAAGCTTAGTTTCTGGCAACATAATAAAATACTACAGCAAAAGGTCAAAATTAACAGACATTGCATTCAGACTCCTTAATGAACAGTGATGTTCTATGAAGTTTATTTCACATTTCTTAGCAATACTAAAGCAACATGTAATTCAAACTGTGTTTACAGGTTGATGTGTAATCGTGTATTGCATCCTAATTTAAGTTGCACTAAATTAATAAACATTGGTATTATGAAGCAGAGATCATGTTCACAGTTATTAACAATACACATCAAGTACATGAAATACCAGTTGTACTTATTGTTAATGTGCATTGCAGTTATAGTACATAATATAGTAGACACGATTCTTAACACACCTGCACACTGATAGATTTCTAGGCAGGCTTGATTGAAGATCATTCCCAAATGTCACAGTGCCACCTTCTTCAGAAAAGAAGATAGCATGCTATTTGTTTGAAAGAACTTTTCATTTAGAGATTTGCTCTTTCTTTATTCACTCACAAACCAATATGAAAGAAAATGAAGGTCTAACGATGCCCCTCGATATATCAATCAAACAACCATTTGTGTCATCAAGAAGCTCACAGATTCAAACTTCAATTAATTTTTTCTCGGTTTTCTTCAAGAAGCAATTAGCTTCAGCCAGTACAAAACTGCTGGATGAATAGGACTTATCTAGAAACAACTATATAAACTGTTATCTACTCCAAAGTTTTTAATGTGATTTGCACAACTTAATCCATTATTAATTAATCAATCTATATCCCTTCTATCAGGTATCATTGTTAATTTATTTAGATTTCAAACATCAAAGAAGTTTTTATTATATTTATGTATTTATGAATAGTTATATCCAATTTTATTTTTCAAAATGTCAACTATTGTTTTGCTTTTTACAAGACAGCCAACTAATATTGAAAACTTAAATTTGTGTAGATGAAAATTGCATCCCACAAGGCCAAATCAAGGCTACCGAAGTTCTAATTCACAGCAATTATTTAATACCTCTTCTGCTAGTGATAAAATCTTCTCAGCTTCTCCAGGGCCATAACCGGAAGATCCTAAAGCCAGCATTCCAGGAGCAAAGCATGCCAATTCATCCATCTGCAGAAAAGAAGATGGAACAATCAAGATCACACATCATCAAAAATTGAGATTTTCCATTGATTCAAGCACCACCTTATCAAGCATGGAATCCCCAGTCTTCTCACATATGTATGCAAAGGATGATGGTTTTGTTCTTCTAATCAAGCTCTGCAGACCTTTCATTGATGTCTCCCACATTTCTCTGTTTCCAGCATCAAATGGAGAATACCATCAGAACATAAATTCCATAATAGATGTTCTTACAAGAAAAGGATTGAAAAGGGAACAAAAACTCTAGGAAGAAGGATACAAAACTCTGCAAGTATAACCAGGACATTGATTGAAATCGACTTTCTCCATCCATATTTCGATTACACTTGCAGCAATACTAATCGTACAATATATTACATATGGACATTTATATGCAAGTGAATAAGAGAACCAACAGGAAGTGCACAAGGGAGCCTGTGTGTACTCAAAATATATCATTTATAAGGTTCTGCAAGCACTATGTTTTAGTTCTAAGAAAACATTGGTTTAGGTATTCTGGAATATCATAGTAGCAATTTAATTACTCCAGCACAAAGGAAGTGACGAAACCCGGTCCCTATGCACCACACATTATTAAACAACTTCGTGAATACATTCTTGAGCACTAACACAGAGTCCAGGCTTTTTAATGCAACACAAAGGATCTAAGTTCGTCAAAAAGCAAAGCTATGAATCAAAGCATCTTACCTGTAATGCTTTACTGCTTCTGTTTTGTTCCCTTGAATCCAAGCCTTGAGTAAGTACTCATAAAAGCTACATGATGAGAAACAGTATACAAATTAACAATCAGGCATACTTGCACATTGTCCAACTTCAAATTAACATGCGCACAATAAAAGTGTGAGTACAATTTCCGTGAGATCATTAGATAATATGCAACCAGAAGAGTGAGTACCTATCACCCATGGCACCAAATGTAACTGTTGACTTTGATGCTGTTCCAGTATGCGGATTAATGAATATAGGAAGCAAACCATCAGAAGGAAAGGTTTTATAGAGCTCACTGATAACATTTTCAACCTGAAACGTCAACCAAAAAAATTACAGGAAGCAGATACTCAAGAGCTTATAGTTTTCTCATAATGATAAATCACAGCGATTATACAGAAATACAAAAGAAAAATCAACGACTTCTCTACTGATTTGAATAGGAAAGAAAAGGTGGACACAATTTCAGATCATATACAAGCGTGACAAAGATAATACCTTTTGTTGGTACTTGGGGTCTTTTGTTCTTTGAGACAGAGCAATAAATTCAAGTTGCTCTGTTCCAGAATCTGCCAGTATACTATTTCCCTAGAAACAGAAAACATAAAATTATAACAGGGAAAGGTGACCCTCTGAAAAAAAAAAAAAAAAAAAAAAACAAGAATTTGTACAAATGTTCTAGCAGTCACAACTTAAAATTTTGATCAGCATAGACAAGACTTCTTCTGATTGAATGGATGAAGGTCAAGACTCAAGAGGGAAGGAGTTATAACTCGAGTGTCTGAGACGGAGATAAATGAGCAGATTACTGGGCTTGAGCAAGTTAATGTTCAAGAAAGAAGATCTAGTGTCAGCTGGTCAGCACTTTTGGATAGATGGATTAAAATAATCGGTGATGAGCCGCAAAGGGAAAGCTAGTTTGGCTGGAATTGGTGGGGTGTTAAGGAATTTGAAGGAGTGGTGCTTTGTGTGTTCTTTGAAAGTATTGGGAGTGCTTATTCCTATTTTTCTGAGTTGGTCATCTTAAAGGTGTTGGAATTATTTGGTTCATGGGAAGATGGAAGATATGGAAAATCAGTAGTTGAAAGTGACTTGAAGGTGGCAGTGTCTTGGGTGATTAAGCCATCACTAGTACCATAGGTGTATTAGGAGTGTTTCAAGAAGATCGAAGATCTAAGGAAGGAATGTTGTGGATTGCATGTGGTTTGGATTTGGAGGGAAGTTAATTTTATTGATGTTCTTCTAGCAGAAAATGGCGTCTTCAAGCCTCACCCTTTAGTTCCATTAAATCTTATGAAAGAATTGCGGTCTGAGGCTCTTGTGGTTGAGAGTTTCACAATATTTTGAAATTAAAGTGTCATTTGTAGGTTTCATTTTTTAATAGAACTGTTTTTTAGTATGCTTTAGCTCTAAGTTGGCTAATGTAGTTTCATTCGGGAGATTTTTTTTTTGTTTTCCTCTCCACTAAGGGATGCTGCGGTTGTGTAGGTCTTGTAATTTGGTGACACTCTTGCAGGTCCAGAGCTTACTTCATTCTTGGTCTCTGCTTCATTGAATACAATGAAGTTCTTAAGATAAAATTTGATAACATGTCCACAACTTACCCTTGCCCATCCAGGGTTATGTGCATTCCCATATAACAAATTAATCCTGTTATAGGGAATTCCAGAAGGCGTGTCCCATGCAGGCAACAACCTATCTGCAAGATCCCTGGCCTTTTCAAGGAAGACTTCATCCCCAGAAAGATCATACGCGCTAAGAAGTCCTCCTACAACTCTGGCTTAACAAAAATAAAGGAGGCAAGTAAGAAGCAAAAGATATTGCAAGTATATATTTGCCCATTCTGAACCAGGACAGGACATCTATCCAGGAAAGAGAACATATTGCTAAATAAAAATACTATTAAACCTTCTAGAGCAACCTTATGGTTGTTTCAAATACACTAGCCTCGTAATTCTTGTCAAAAGTCAATGATTTCGCAACCCACCTGCAATAATTTGTTGTTTAGCAACATAGACAGCTCCCAAAAGTGATTAGAGAAGCAAAGAAGAAAATATAATCAGAATGGTTCTTACTTCAAGAAACCTATTCATTAATGAATAAAAGGAAAAACAAACTCACTCTCTAGCTCTCTGGAACTGCTCGTCAAGACCCATTATGAATAAAGTATCAAGAGAATCAACTAAAGTAGCTCCCAGACCACCAAAGCTATTAATACCATTCTTTGTCTGTGGCTGTATAGAATGTGGATTAACTTATTAGTTGCTGAATTAGATATATAAACTATAATGGCAATATAGATGAAGAATACCTATTAAAATATAGAAAGTACATGTTTTGAACTGTAATATGCCAGCTTAAAGTGTCCCAGAATAGAGAAACAGGAGAATATTTTAATATAATTTAATAAAACAAAGAGAGTAATATACAGACAAATGAAAGGAAATAAACACTTTACATTTCTAACTCTGTAAGGAATGAAACAAATTGGAGGATGGTTAAGCAGCTTGACGATATCTCATTGTAACATAGATAGCTAGGAAGTAGGAAGCACAAAAATCACAAGGTCGATGACAATCATGAACTATATAAGAATGTAAACAAGATAAGCGTTTAACCCTACAAAATCTGCATACTATATGATGTCATTCACAAAGTGAGAGTCAGACTATGCATTGTTTATCAGCTTTTCTTTAACAAGAGCACCAGCAGGATTAACTTGGTAGAAATCTATAGAAACTTGGAATAACCATTAAGGGGAAAAACCATCAGCGTTCAAGCGTGAATGAAAACCTTGAACCCAAGAATGTAGTACAACCTCTAGGGAACGTTATCAGCAGCTACATAAAAAAATCACCCATAACTGGTAATTAAATCCTGTAGTAAGAGGGTAAATTTCACTGATGCAACATACAGTTCTTCACTCTTGAACTACAACATCGTATTTGATATGCTGACCCAGCAAGACAATCCAATATATACAAAGAAACATAATAGTACAACTGTTAATTTTATAAGTTATTTAGGAAATATATATATGGTAATAGGATTGCCCACCCCAGGTAGGGTACTAGGGTATGCCTGCACATCCCCCAAGATGAATAGCAATACTTTTATTTATAATGTAGAACTTTTTCAAGCATTAAAACCTTGGATTTCAAAGACTATTAATACATATAGATGAAACATTAGTTCTAAAATCTTAACAGTCTAGTAAGCAACATATACCAAAAAGGAAAATACAAAATGATAACTACAAAAAAGTTCTATAAGAAAATAACTATAGCAAAAACAAACAAACTCATGATGCTAATAGAATTAAACCTACAACTAGTCTCATGCCAGATCCTTGTGCTTGATTTTAGTTAGCATGGCGGACAGCTAAGAAGTAGATGTTTCAAATATGCTAAAGAATCCCCTAATCCCAAGCCTGTATTAGTTGTTACTGCATAGCTGGTTCTGTTCTGTGCTTAGTTGCAATAAGTTCAGTTTAAAAAAAACAGAATAAAACCAACTAGCTCTAGGCTTAAGTCATACAAAATACCCCAGCAAAATAATGAAGAAAAGGAGTTTCACAAGTTTTGGTCATGGGCATCAAGTATGACATTGACTTAATAGTACATACATTTCATTGAAGAAGGCAGTAAACAGATGACCACTTAATTATATAAGAAACACCCCATTCAAAAGCATGGAAATCAACACATCAAAGTGCAAAAGTAAGAGAGATTCGAGAGTACTCACAAACCTGAAGCTCATCCTGACCCCATGCATACTTCTCATAACTTGTCCATGCGTGCAACATAGCATCTCTCACTTTCCCTCTTCTTTCAATGTTACGAGGATCCTCCACCTTCTTCTTGTTGAATGCAGTTATATCATCCCTAATTCCAATGCTTATGCCCGATCGCCTTAGATGATTCTTTATATCTTCTAGCTACAAGTACACATTTCATACATCCTTAATCCTACTTCTAAGCTACTCACTCAACTCAAAGATGAGCAACAAATATGCATAACTTGAACTCCTAACGTGTCTTACCTGATCTTGTAAGTGCACAAACTCTTCATTCAATGTAGAAACCTCAACCTATACACATAAAACAGAAACCCCACGATTAATTCTAGCACAATTTTGCAAGAAACACTTGACTAGCAAGCTGAACTCAACTTGGGACATCACATAAGTGAGAGACACCCAATAAACAATTGTCATCCTGAAAAAATTCTTTTCCATCCTATTATTGGAGATGAGATAGGTTCAGGATCAAAGCTCCGAAGAGACGAGGCTCTAATACCATATAAATGCAAGGTTGGAGAGAAAGCAATCATTTGTATTCTGATACTGGGTATAAATACAGAAGTTAAGAAACCAAATAACAGAAGTAAAAGATAAGATATAACAAACTACAACAACAATTTGAATGTTTAAAAAGCAAGATACTGTGAGCTGTTAGATAAGGACTTGGTCTCTGATACAGAGTAATCATCTCCAATACCTATAAGAAATACTTTAAAATAAAAATGAAAACTTTAAGCGACCCATTTGGTTGTCGTGAGTAACAATGGAGACCCTGATAATTTGGTCATCATCCAGGAAGATATATGATATATCCGTACCTGGTGTTCCCTGGTGAGGGTGAAGCGGTCCCAGACGAGCCAGGTTATGGAAACAAAGGCAATGAACAAAAGTGCTAGCCTTTTGGGTCTCCTCAGATAATAGCTTGGGTGGAGGTACCTCCATGAGGCCGACGATGAAGATAATGATCTACTTTTTGCCATGTGAGAAATTAAGAGGCAGATCAAATAGTTGAGAAGCAAACAGAAGAGAAGGAAGCGGGTATGAGATGGAAATGAGGGATTGCAATTTGTTGTTTTTCATGAATAGAGTAAGGTTGTTTGTGTTTAAGGTGAATGTGAATCTATGTTGAAGAGTTGAAGCTGTTGAAGAAGAGAGAGGCATTTCATGAACACAGCTATGCACTCACTCATGACATAAATATCACAGTGGAAAAGTCAGCTGGAAAATGTTTGCTACTTTGCTGGACAAAATTGTAATTCCAAACAACCATTTCTTACTTTTTCATTTTCTTTATTGGGAATTTTTTATTTCTTTTGCAGAGAGAAAAGATGTTTGTGAGTAGTTTGTTTGTTTTAAATTTCCTTTTCAAAATCAGTTTTTTTAGTTAGCCAGTAAATTGTCAGTAATATTCTTATAAAAAAACCAGTTAGTATCTCTTAACACGACCACAGAAATACAATAATAAACACATCCTACTAACTAACTTCTCGTTAATTTTTGACTTTATAAAAATGGCACTCATGTGGAAACAAAATGAGTACTTAAACTATAAACTACAGAAAAGTATAAAAACAAATCAAATCTTCTCTATGCCTATCTATTGTTTCCATGAGTATAGTTAACGATGTAGGAAAGATGGAGGAGAAGTGGCTCGTGACAATTCAGATTTTTGATTAGATTTTTTAAATCAAATTAGTAAGATATAAAATTTATTGTAAAATGAGCAAATTTATCAGATTCGATTCAAAATTGATTGGATCAAATCGATTTTTTGTCGGATTAGATTTCAAATGTCCTCATATTCGGATTCAATTTGTCATCTTTATCTACTAAAATTCTTTTTGAATAACTTTTTTTTAATGATTAATGATTTTTCACATTACATGTATGTCGTATGACTTACAAAACAAATAAAACATATAATTCAATTTTATTATTACAATAATGTCCACGTGAATTCGATAATTCGTACTATAAGTTGTCTTTATTAATTATGCAACTAGTTTTTTATCCAGCGATGCTCGGGTTTGTGTTTTATTTTAAACAACTCATTTTCGTATTAATTGGTTATATTATCTAATATATATATATATAATTTCTGATGACCCCTCTAATTGAGTGACACGTGTCACTTCAATTTTTTAATTTCCACTATTAATAAAACAATTAATAATAATATTTAATTTAAAATGACTAAAATGCCATTTGTACCCTAACTATCAAAACCCTACCTATTTAGCCTTTTTTTCACTCATTTACATTCAGCAGCCCCCCTCTCTCCTGAGAACCAATCATCTCCTCCGTTTTCTTGCTATTTGCCAGCCTCTCCTCAACCAGGTAACTCCTAACGACATTGTTATTTGAGTAGTATGCCTTTTGATCCATATTTAATGACCAAAACTTGACATCTGTTGATTTAAGTGACACTTATATGTTTATGATGATTTATTTTTACTCAATCCAACTCCACACTTCTTTCATAAATCATATACAGTTTTCCGGCGACGACACATAAGATGAGGATCCGCAGATCTGAGTTGGGACCGCTCTTTCCGGGCGGCATGGGAGAGCGAATATCACGCACAGGTAACCTCTATGCCATCCACACCTATCGTCATCGTCGGAAACTGCGCACTGTTCACCTCCCTCTCGCTATGCTCTATATCATGCACAAGTAACATTTTTGCTTTTGTTTTTACTTTTTATTCAAGTCTTTGCAGATTTGTTGCCTTTACACTTTTTAGTTCAATTTTATTTTTTATTATTATTCTTACTGTCAAATTTAATCTCCTTCTCTTCCTATAGAGCAAACCAGAGACCAAAGTTACGTGGTATCTCAATTCTTAACATTTGCAAACAATACATAGTTTGTGGCTCTGTGTTTTCAATATAACATGAGATGTTTGGATGCTGATTAATCGTGTGAAAAGTCCCATTTTAGTTTGTAGGAAACGGTTCAATGGCCATTAAGCATGATGTTGCCGATTTGTCCAGGAACGGGTAAGCAATTATGCATGTATTTATGTTCTATGTATCAATATTATTACTCAATGAGGGAAAAAGAAATCTCAACCAAGTTTTTATGGGTTAAGACTTATCCAAACCAATTGTTCATGTGTGTATCTCTATGTCATTTGTCCAACTTGAGATGACTTCTTTTGCTGATTTGAGCAATTCTATGATGTTTTTTTTTTTTTGGCTAATATGTATACTAGGTTATGCATGCTTTTCAGTTTGGAAGACAACCAATTTTTTAATGCTTACTGTTTGATTTTTATATTTGTAGTAGAATAAGAAGTTTTCCCTGGTATGTGTGATCCATTTTTAAAAGTCATTGATTTATAACATTATGAGTAACCATTGTCACTTAGAGTGGATGGAAAAGAAGCTAATTGAGGTTGTTCATAAATGGACCCTCCCCTTCTTCACTCATGGAATCAAATGAATACACCATTTTTGCGCTTAATAGATTGGCCAAACAAAGTTTTCGGATCTCCTTCTCCAATATTTGCCTTACGACGTGTCTTTGACTGCAACCATGCACCTAACTAGAGATGCATCACAAGACAATATTTATTGGACAATTTTCGTAGAGAGACGCGAATCGCCAACCCGTTACCAATAAAGAGAAGCTTTAGAAGACCCATATTAATTTGTAAAATCTGTAACGGACTAGCAAACTAAACTATATATGAACACCGTAATTATTTGAGTGCATTTTTGATTCTAAAACTCTGGCAAAATAAAATATATAAACTAAATTTTGGTGTTAACAATGCCACATATTCACTTGGACCAAAACTATCGTATGAATACCATATATAATTATTGAGTTGTATTATTTTGATTCAAAAACTATGGCAATATAGATAAATATATATACATATGTATGGGCCAAAACTACAGTTTCAAGAAAAGTACTTCTATATAACATATATATATATGAATACAAATTATGTTGTTATAAAAATTATTCAGTTATACAGTGAATTACATTTGTCACCATCACTATTAAATTATTTTAAATTGTAATTTATTTTTCAAACTAAACATTTAAATCATAACATGTAATATCATCAAATTATCAATATCATGGGATATATACTACATTTATTGATACAAAAAAATTAATATGCAAATAATATCAATATCATGGGAATAAGACAAGAAATTATTCTCAAATATAGAATATGCTAATAGTGTATTATGGCGTGTGTGATGAGTTCATCAATTCTTTTAACTTTTTAAATAAAATAATAATTAGATAATTATACATACAAATTAATGAAATAAGTAGATAATTATTTTGCCTCACTCATGTTTATCTATCTCTCTTTCTTGGGTTACCTAACTAGATGATAAATATCACTAATTCAATCCTGTTGAGTCGGGTTAAAACTATGGGAGAACTATCCCTATATTATGTAGTTAAACTGATAAAAAGTAAATATTTAGCACTTATACTATAAAATTTGAACAAATGATGCAATCTTAATTAAAATTTAACATCATTACGTATGGTGTACACTATTTGAATTTAGAACATGTAAAATTATATCATCTAGACAAATTCTTATTAACATAGCAATAAAATTCAAGTAAATAAACTAAAAGAATAGAGACCCGAGCAACGCTGGGTGAGAAAACTAGTATATATATAAAAGGGAAGACACACATGTTTTGAGCGACATGTGGCGTTCTCTATGCTTGACATGTGTGTCTTTCCTATATTTTTATTTATTTATTTTGTTTTGTTTTTTTAATCATATATATATTTATATATTTCAATTTCAAATTAGTTGATAAAGATAATTATTCTTAAAAATAACAATAATAACAATAATTAATCTAATATATTTTGGTATTGTATTTCTCTCTCTCTATTTTCTTGGTGTGTGTCATGTATAGTATATAAAAAAAATTATAGTATATACTATATACACTATGTATTACATATATATATATATATATTATATACAATTTTACATATAATTTTATCAAATTCAACAATTTATCATTATTCTTTTATTATTGTTTTAATAAAATAATTTTACAGTACAATTGAACTTTTAAAGGTAGGAAAAAAAAAAGAAAAAAAACATTATTTGTCCAAAACTTTGTACAAAGTGACGCGAAAGTTTATATGACAAATTTTATTTCTTACTT
>JAYMTK010002966.1:0-12967 GCA_036897405.1 Pelargonium myrrhifolium | reverse complement strand
TTTCATTGCCGATAAAAATCAATGACAAGATCGTGACTAAAAAATTTAATTTTTTATTTCAAAATTTTTCATTAAGAATAGAGCTTACTTTTGACATCAACGGATTGGTTTTTATCCGACATGACAATCCGACGAGGCTTGCAAAGAGAAACAACGAAACAGATGTGGCGAAATCTGCAGATTCCGGCGAGAATTTGCAGATTCCGTTCATTTCCATCCATTTTAACGGAAAAGTCACGAAAATGAAAGTTGAGGGCACCTTAACGTTTGGCAAGGTGAGGGCACCTTAGTGCAACTGACTTTCCAAAGAGGGCACCCCTATGTAATTTCCCCTTAAAAATTATATATATAATAAGGGCAATTCAGTATTTTTACTTCTTAACTGATGGTTTTTGGACGAAAGATTCTCTGACATAGTACAAGGTAGTCAAAAGTTGAAATAGAACCTTAGTACATGAGTGCCTTGTGTAATTAACCCTATTTTTAACAAACATATATCCATGAACTTTCCATAATACCTTTTAGTCATGATTTCATTTTTTTTTTCTCATATAGAAGATGAAAAGGTTTTAGGTATAACTCCAAAAGTAGTGAGTTAGTAATGATGATTTTTATACCTTTGGACAAGAAAGTCATTTAACATATTTCCTTAATACGTGTGAAAATCTCTAAAACGACTCTTATTTTGAAACGAAAGTATTGATTTGTAGTGTGTAACATTAACTACGTACGTACGTATATTGTGTTGTTACAAAAAAAAAAAACATGCATGCAGTTGCAATTGTTGACACTGTACGAGGAGGACTTGCACCGAAACTTCCAACCTTTTTGAGCCTATAAAAGAGGCCAATCCAGGCCAAGCAAGATCATCACAAAAAAACACACAAGATATTAATTTGATATGGCAAATTTCTTGCATTTGTTTCTTGAACCCTATTTCTTGTCTTTGATCACCTTATCTTTCACAATAGCAATACTTTTGAAATGGACCTTTTTCAATACACCCAACTCCAAGAAAAAAAACCTACCACCTTCTCCACCAAAGCTCCCGATCATCGGAAACCTCCACCAAGCCGGGTTGTTCCCTCACCGCTCCTTCGCGTCCTTAGCTCACTCCTATGGCCCCATTGCCCTCATACGCTTTGGCTCTGTCCCACTTCTTGTAGTGTCCACTGCCTCAGCTGCCCGCGAGATCATGAAAACCCACGACCTCGTATTTGCCACTAGACCCAAATCGAAAATGGTCGAGAAGCTTCTTTACAATTACAAAGATGTGGCAATGTCACCTTACGGGGAGTACTGGAGGCAGGTCAGATATCATGTTAAATTTGAATAATGGGTTTCCACTACTAAAAAGTTAACTTTGTTAGTAGGGTTTCACTCGCATTATTATTATTAGACTTGATTTCAACCAAAAAGTTTAAACTAAGAGGTGGAGGGCCCAACGTGTATATCAAGTGGCGACAGACATCACATTCTTTCAATATGTGGGATACATTAACACTCCCCCTCATGTGCATACCGCATAACATAACAAACCATGCACGTGGACCAAGAAGGAAGACAAGACAAATGGGTCACTAGGCTCAAACAGAACCAGCTATGATACCATATTAGACTTGATCTGACCCAAAAGCTTAACCTAATAGGTGGAAGGCCCGACGTGTATATCAAGTGGAGACAGACATACGTTGGGCCCTCCACCTATGAGCTGAACCTTTTGGGTTGGAATCAAGTCTAATAATTATATATTAGTATTTCTATTTTATTTTATCCGATGTGAGACTTATTTCACTCACTTCAACAGATCCGGAGCTTATGCGTGCTTCATCTCCTCAGCAACAAAAGGGTTCAGTCTTTTCGCGCCGTGAGGGAACAAGAGACCGCCCGGATGGTGGAGATGATCGCTGCTTCTTCTCAAAAAGCTGTGAATTTGAGTGAAATCTTCACATTGCTTCCTAACAATGTGGTGTGTAGGGTGGCTCTAGGCAAGAGGTACGATGGTAGAGACGGTGGGTTCAACTTTAGGGAGATGTTGGTGGAGCTCACTGAGTTCATCGGCGGATTCAACGTCGGAGACTACATTCCGTGGCTCGGGTGGGTGAACCTTGTGACCGGAGCCGACGCCAGAGCCGACAGGGTTGCTAGGGACTTTGACAAGTTTCTTGATAGAGTTGTTGAAGAGCACAAAGGGAGTGATCATGGCAGTGAGGGCCAAAATATGGATTTTGTTGACATTTTGCTTTGGATTCAGAGGGAGAACAAAGTTGGTTTCCCCATTGATGGAGATACCATCAAAGCTCTCATCTTGGTGAGTATATATATCAATTAAAACGAAGGTGAAATGTTTTCAGATCTTCTGGAATTGTTTGCATTATAGAGTTTGACTCGTAAACTCAGTTTTTAGTTGGTTTAGTACCTATATTTACATTTTTTTTAAAAAAAATTGGTTTTTATGACTTGATATCGTCGATTATGGCCGACCACATCAGCAAGCGTTCCACCTCACCGTTTCACGTCATTTTCCCTGCCAATTCATATTTGGAGAAGCCTTTGATGAAGCATGCCGTTTCATTTTGTTTGGGATTGGAACACTCAAAAAGTCGTCGTTTTTTTGCCAACACACCCCCCCCTCCCCCCACCAAAAAAAAGAAAGAAAAACCAAACGCAGACTTGTCTGGACGTCTTGAATTTTCCAATCCCAAACAAAATGAAACATTGTGTTTCATCAAAGTCTTCTTCGGGTATGATGTGACAGGGCGAGAGGACGTAAAATAGTGAGGTGGAACGTTTGATGACATGGTCGGCTAAAACCGCTAGTATCAGGTCATTAGGATCAAATTGTTAATAAAAATGTAAGTGCAAGGGCTAAACCAACTAAAAACTGAGTCTAAGGCCAATTCTAAAATGAAAACATCTGCACGAGATCTAGAAACATTTAACCCTTACAACTATATGTACTGAATTCGATCAATTTCTTAGTACATATTATGTTATAGGACATGTTTGGTGCTGGTACACACACAACATCAACTCTCCTAGACTGGACCATGACAGAGCTCCTGAGACACCCCGAGATCATGAAGAAGCTGCAAAGCGAGGTCCGAGGAATCGCAAGAGCCAAAGAAAGCAACCAAGACATAACTGAAGATGATCTGGAGAAACTCCCTTACTTGAAAGCAGTGATAAAAGAATCTCTCCGGCTACATCCTCCCCTCCCGACACTAATTCTCCGGGAAACAAACCAAGATGTGAAGGTAATGGGGCACGACATAGAAGCCGGAACCCGAGTGATGATCAATGCTTGGCTCATTGCAAGAGACCCCGCGACATGGGGGGACAGAGCAGAGGAGTTCTACCCCGACAGGTTCTTGAATTCTTGTGCTAGAGACTTCAAAGGGCATGATTTCGAGTTCATACCATTTGGAGCGGGCAGGAGGGGATGTCCCGGGATTCGATTCGCAATGGACATTGTTGAGCTTGTGTTGGCTAAGCTTGTGCTCAAGTTTGATTGGTCATTGCCTAGTGGAGCAAGAGGGGAAGACCTGGACATGAGTGAAGCACCAGGACTGGCCATTCTAAGGAAATTTCCCCTTCTTGTTGTTCCCACTACATATAATAATGAGTAGTACTAGTAATTATTACACTATTATATGTTGATTTGATGTCCAAGTTTGATTATGACTTGAAAATAAAGCATCCATGATTGATGCTAGTGTGGTATTTATTATTAATAAAACTTGAAATGAAATAAGTGCAGCTGATGTGATAGTTGCATATCAAGATTGGTTTACATATTTTTAGTGGCGGGGCCGGCGCAAGTTCAAAGGATAGGCAAAAAAATTTGGTTTATATTCGATAGCGATGACGTGGTTGGTTAATACAAGTTGCGTGAGTGGAAAGATGTTTCAACTTCGATCTCCCTTCAACACACATATTTGGGGAGAGGTGAAATCCTTAACCTGTAAACAAATCTCGTATGAGGATTAATATAGGTGTGGTCAAACAGTTTAAAAATGACAACCGCTAAAGTGCGGGCTCTAGAACTCCATGGTTTAGACAAAAAAATGGTTTATCAATTCGAAATTTAACTTAATTTTTATTATAAATTGTAATGGTATATTTAAACTCTTTTTTTCGTATTCCGATACTATTTTATATGTTTATTCTTTCAAAAAAAAAATATTTGTGTTTTAAACACATTTTTTTCGCACTTAGACTATTTTTAAAAACATACCTCGCATTACTCGCACACATTCAAAGAAAAAAAAAATATTGAGAGCAAACTATATTGACCACCATTAGACTAATAAGATTTTAGGTGAAATTAGATCAGCGTGCCTCGAATTAGTATCATCTCGACATAGGCCAACTTTACCATTGAGCTAAGACAACATTTATGTCATAGTCTGATTTATCTGATAAATATTGTGGCTGCATAGGCCATGGCCTATGCCCCGCTTCGCCACTGCATATTTTACTTACACAGCCATACAAGCCTAGAATATTAATCAACATGTCATGTAAATATGTAATAGAATAATCCTAGACTAATACGCAATTTATTCCTTAACCCATCTGAGCTTATTGGATTCTTAAAAAAAATAGTTTTTTCTATTGAGAAAATGACCAATATTTGTCAGGTAAAGATCTATATACATGGTCTATGAAACAATTAATTTCAGTTAAACCTCTAAAATACGGTAAAATCACTTTTTTTTTTTTTTTTATCAGTTGAGCTACACAACAGGAGGTAGCTCTCCCCTTTAACCCATAACCCCAAAAATCCCACCTCATACCGCCAACAAGGAGGCTCGAACCCGAGATCTCGAAAGGGAATCACAAGTGCTTAACCACTTGGCCCACATGCCTTTGGTCGGTAAAATCACTCTTATATGTAAACAAAAAATGTTACTTCATTTGTCTTAAAAATAAGTGGTTTTTTTTTTACCTCAAAGAGGTAGTTGTTATGCATGTATTGTTAATAATATCCGCACTCCACTTTTATACTAAAATCTCACGACACCTTCCACAAGAGAGATGTGTGTCTTACCATTGAACCATCCATGGGACAATAATATTTTTATAATAAATTTGTTATTATTCATTGAATTTGTAAAAACTCATGTCTATATTTTGGGACGGAGGAGTATAATGCATGAGTTTTAAATTTGATAACAAATAATATATTTTGACAAGAAAAATATTTGTTAACCAAAATTTATGGTTTTAGACTATTTTAGAGGTTTTCCAAATTAAATTGAATTTTCTTTTTATAAGCCCAACGCTATTCTTTTTTCTTTTTTTTTTTTTTAAGTTACACTAGGTGGTGTTAGACTTGGACCACTTGGTCCCAATACAAATTCAAAGGGCAATGGGCAACGTTACTGTTCTTTTGAAAATTTTACGTATCAAATATAAATATAATGTTTTAAAACAATTATTTTGAGTGATCAATGAATTCGGTTCAAATTCAATGCTTCAAATCAAATACAAGAAATCAAACAAACAATAAGAGCATCTCCCAATGATGTAACATTTTTGGATTCATTCTATAATCTTTTTATAGCATAAACCATTGGAGAACCCTAAAGGCAAGCTCGATATTCAAAAAGCTGACGTATATATATTAAATTATTAATGCATAATATATTTTCTCTATCTGTGACCAAAAAATGAAGAGAAAGATCAAAAGAAATTAAAATACTGTCTACAAGACTACAACAATCATGACATCAAAAATATTTCTTTGCTCCTTTTAGTAAAAGTGACGTACTAGAAAATTTTACTGAACCAAATGTTGATCATTTTGCAGGCTAGGCACAGTTGCAATGACGTAATATTAAAATTAGTTAATACCAAGACAACGCGTTTATCTGAAGTTGTGAAGACTCGTTCTCAATTTCAGCACCAAAAAGTCGGACCAGAAAGCTCATGTTGCTTCGTAGGGAAACCGATTCTCATCCTGACGACGTTGCAGTCGAGTTGGGTCCTTCCTTATCTCGATCTTATCCAATAAAGACTTTCTCTTTTGAAGGCTCATTTGAAGCTTAAATCAGTTTATGGTGACTTATCTCTTTTAAGTAGAGAATAGCAATGTACCTTTTGTGACTATTGTTGGGCTTTCTCTTTGGGTTTGGCGGGCTGGGTAGGCCCAACAGGTATACCCAGCCTCAGCGACGGACCCACTTGGACAAATGGAGGTCACTTGACCCCACATTTTGTGTGAAATAAATTATTTTTATAATTTTTCTTTAATAAACTAATATTTATAGTTATGTATAAACTAAATTTTAATTTTTTCCACTAATTAACACCTCAAAATATATCAAGAATTTTTTTTTGACCCCACGTACTAAATTTTTTGAGTCCGCCCCTGCTCGGCCTAACACTTGCCGCTTGTTCTGATTGGGCGATACACGCAAGTGAGCGTTGATTGGTCAGCTGCGGGCCGGTACATGTAGCATTTACGTTTGATTTTTGTTACAATTGCGTGGTGACGCTAGGTTGTCTTTTAAGGTGTCTCGAGGGTTGTGCGCTTTGTTGATTTCACTCGTTGAGCTTATAAAAGCTTGATGAGAGTAGCAATATTTGGATTTTTCTTTCTTGCTGATAACTGACATTATCACTATATACATTGTTCTACACAGTGTGACCTATGCAGATGCTGTGCCATGATGAGTGCAATTTCAACACTATTATTTCCTTCTGGTGCATATAAAAAGAGGAGGCCAAGCAAGATCATAGAACACAACATACCTGAAGAGAACCAACATGTCCACAAAAGCCACTTTCTTGTTCTTCACTACCATATTCATTAGTGCCTCTTTCCTCGTACTTGTACTGCTTAGACGGGCCTTCTTCGCTAGACCCTCTCGAAGAAACTTACCGCCTTCTCCACCAAAGCTCCCAATTATAGGAAACCTCCACCAACTAGGCTCGTTGCCTCATCGCTCATTGAGGCCATTAGCTGAATCCCACGGCCCCATTGCGCTTATACACCTAGCCAATGTGCCTGCACTTGTTGTCTCCTCTGCTAGCGCAGCCCGCGAGGTCATGAAAACTCATGACCTCGTATTTGCAAACAGGCCTAAATCGAAAAACATCCAGACACTTCTCTATAACTACAAAGATGTGTCAATGGCACCTTATGGCGAGTACTGGAGGCAGATCAAGAGCTTATGCGTGTTTCATCTTCTGAGCAACAAAAGGGTTCAGTCTTTTGCTGCTCTTAGGGAAGATGAAGCAGGCCTCATGGTTGAGAAGATAACAGAGCTCTCTGGATCTTCTTCTTCGCCTGTCGATTTAAGTAACATGTTTACCCGGTTAACAAATAATGTAATATGCAGGGTGGCCCTTGGCAGGACTTATGATGGCGGGGATGGTAACATCAAGTTCAAGGACCTGTTAAACGAGCTGGTCGAGTATCTAGGAGTTTTCAACATCGGGGACTACATTCCAAGCCTTGGTTGGGTAAGTTATGTGACGGGATTGGACGCCAGAGTTCAGAGGGTTGCTAAAGATTTTGACAAGTTTCTTGATAGTGTTCTTGAAGAGCACGAAGATCGAGTTCATGGCAGAGAGGGACAGATGGATTTCGTAGACATTTTGCTGTGGATTCAGAGGGAAAACATAATCGGTTTTCCCATCGATAGAGATAGCATCAAAGCTGTCATTTTGGTAAGTGTATAAACTGATAGTTCAGTTACATTCATATATATATATATATATGAAACACTAGTACTGAATTTGTTTCGTGTAGGATGTTTTTGCTGCGGGTACTCACACAACATCAACTGCACTAGAGTGGGCAATGGCGGAACTCCTAAGACACCCACAAATCATGAAGAAACTGCAGAACGAGGTACGAGGAGTACTACATGGAAACAACAAACACGACATAACTGAGGATGATCTAGAGAAGATGCCTTACCTGAAAGCAGTGATCAAAGAAACTATGCGTTTACATCCTCCACTTCCGCTACTAATTTTCCGGGAATCAAGCCAAGATGTCAAGCTGATGGGTTATGACATAGTAGCCGGAACCCGGGTGATGATCAATGCTTGGCTAATTGCAAGAGACCCTGCAACATGGGAGAGAGCAGAGGAGTTTTGGCCCGAGAGGTTCTTGAATTCTCCTATAGATTTCAAAGGACAGGATTTTGAATTCACCCCATTTGGAGCTGGCAGGAGGGGATGTCCTGGCATTAGATTTGCCATGGATGTTGTTGAAATTGCTTTAGCAAAGACTGTGTACTGGTTTGATTGGTCATTGCCCTGTGGAGCAAGAGGTGAGGATCTGGACATGAGTGAAGCACCAGGTATCACAGTACTCAGAAAATGTCCTTTACTATCTATTCCATCTCCATATACTACTGGTGCCAAGAACTAGAAGTTAAGGTTTTTTTCTCTTTTTTTTGCCTAGTGTGCATGCAAGCTGAGGTATAGTAGTAAATAAATGCATGTTTCAAGTTTCAACCCTTGCTGTTGTATGTTCCTATATCAATATAGTTAAAGGCTGAATCTAAATACTGTCGTATCCTGCAAGTGAAAGTATTCGAAACAATTACGAATCATCAAGATTGCATCCAATGCGACAAATCTAGTGAAGACAATCAATCAATAGGCAAAAACTCCAAAAACAAATTGAAGAAACCTAACTGGCAAGGACTACAATGATGTTTACCAACTCTCCATTTAGACTAATCTGGCGGGGTTGCTCTCAAGAAGGCTAATCAACGAGGAAGAGTGACTTTTGAATAAAGGACAAACGTGCACCAAAACGTCCAAGATGAGGATAGCACTTGACATATAGTTACATGACAAGGGTCTTCAGGGATAATATATTTACATTGTATGTCTGTGGAATCTATAGTAAAGAACCAAACAAAGACTCCATATTCTTACATCAGTTGTATGTATTTTACTAGACTTGTAGTTGTCAGAGTTGATGTTGAGATTGCTCCTCGAGAAGACCAATCAAAAACAAATACATACAAATGGATAGGAAACCAGAAACCACAAGATTCTTATCTCTTTCATCATCCAGGACAGTGAAGGAAAAGACACAACTCCCTGGTCCAACATCAGAAATTACTTAAATGCTTCTCTACTTACAAAACAAGGGCATAAAACTTATGAGTTATGTCTAATCATCACTCCTCGTACCCGCCCCAGTGAATTTGTGTGTGAAGAGCGCCCACCCGGACCCATTTCATTTTTGTAACATTGACTAACAAATATAAATGCATATATGGAGATCTACAGGTACTCACTTGTGAAGCAAAACTCCAATATGGCTATGCTCCAATGGCTCCAGTTCCATCCCTCCATGCTCTTCTTCACATCCGTTTTCTTGCTGGTGTTGCTCAAGTTTTTGTTGAAGCAAAAGTCTAGTAATAGAAAGCTGAATCTGCCACCAAGCCCGCCGAAGCTGCCCATCATCGGCAACCTTCACCAGTTAAGCAACATGCCCCACCTGTCTCTCAGCCGCCTAGCTGTCAAGTTTGGCCCAATCCTGCACTTACAGCTCGCTCAGGTCCCAACAGTGGTGGTTTCATCTCCTAGACTGGCAAAAGAAGTAATGAAAACCCATGATCTTGCACTTGCAAGCCGTCCTAGGATTTTTTCAGCTAAACACCTCTTCTATGACTGCACAGATATTGCCTTCTCCCCCTATGGAGCTTACTGGCGCCACGTGCGCAAGATTTGCACTCTGGAGCTACTCAGTCTCAAACGGGTCCAATCATTCGGGTTCATAAGAGAAGAAGAAGTTGCTCGCATGTCACATCGAGTTGCAGAGTCTTATCCGGCCGCCACCAACCTGTCCAAGATTCTAGGACTATATGCCAATGATGTCCTTTGCAGGGCTGCCTTTGGAAGAGACTTTTCAGCTGGAGGTGAATATGACAGGCATGGGTTCCAAAAGATGCTTGAGGAGTATCAAGAATTGCTTGGAGGATTAAGCATAGGAGATTTCTTCCCATCCATGGAGGAGTTTGTTCACAGCTTAACAGGCATGAAGTCAAGACTTCAACACACCTTTCAACGCTTCGACAAGTTCTTTGATGAGATTATCAAAGAGCATCTCAATCCAGACAGAGCAAAAGAGGAGCACAAGGACCTTGTGGATGTTTTACTGGATCTGCATAGAAATGGATCTATGGAAATGCCTCTTACCATAGATAATGTAAAGGCAATCATCCTGGTCAGTAACCAATTTAACTGTGGCTATATCACATAAACAAGAAACATATATGTGTGTGTATATATATATATATAGCTCTCACATCCTATGTTCATACTGTCATTGCAGGATATGTTCGCCGCAGGAACTGATACGAGCTTCATAACGCTGGACTGGGGAATGACAGAGCTCATGATGAATCCCCGAGTCATGGAGAAGGCACAAGCAGAAGTAAGAAGCATTGTGGGGCAGAAAAAAGTTGTGGCAGAGAGTGATCTGCCTCACATGCACTACATGAAAGCTATCATCAAAGAGATCTTCCGATTACATCCTCCTGCCCCGGTCTTAGTCCCAAGAGAATCCATGGAAGATGTGATCATAGATGGGTATGATATTCCAGCCAAGACACGGATTTTTGTGAACGCCTGGGCAATAGGGAGGGATCCAGAATCTTGGGTGAATCCAGAAAAGTTCGAACCAGAGAGATTTTTGGACAGCAGTATTGACTTCAGAGGACAGGATTATGAGTTGATACCTTTTGGAGCAGGAAGAAGAATATGCCCAGCTATTTCATTTGGAACAGCTAGTGTTGAGCTCGCTCTCGCCCAACTTCTCCACAGCTTTGATTGGGAGCTCCCTCCCGGTACACAAGCTCAAGATTTGGATTTGAATGAAGTTTTTGGCATCACAATGCATAGGAAAGAGAATCTGATTGTTGTTGCCAAACCCCATTTTCCCTGAAGAAAATGTAGAGTTTAGTATAAAGTAACAAGACTCAGAGATAAATAAAAGAGTAGGTTTTTACCATATGAATGAATCTGCAACATGTAATCATAAGACTTTGTTTCTTTCAATCTGGGAAATATATATTTTCAGAACATAACAATAATGGGGTCACAGTCTCTTTTCATAAGAGCTCATGTCAATGCTCAGGAATTACATAGAGAACATTAACATCAGGCACACTACAAAAAATGAGCTTCTAGGCATGTGGATTCCTAAATTTTGGGTCCTTGGTCATGCCTTAGATAGCTAGTCTTGTAGCTTTGAAATCCTACAATTTCGCGTCATTGGGATCTTATATCCTGAATATGATGCAGTACTTGCTGAGCCCCGATAAACAAAGCATCAGCAAGGACAACCACTCCAACCTATCACCAGAAATAACCATGGAGGGCATTAGCTAACACGGTTGAAATATTAACAGTAGGCGATTTCAGCCAAATGGTCAAGAGAATAATTACCATACGAGCAGAGAAAACTAGTCGGTAACCCCAACCTTCTCTTGCAGCTGCAGCCCTTTGCTGATCAGTCCAGCTGAAAATAACAACAAACCAAGCATACATGATCAGGACAAGTTCGGACACTTGAGCGGGAGATTAGTGGAAGAGAATATGATAAGATATAGCATCATATCTGACGTTTTGCAGAATTATTCGCTATGCACCTCAAGGAGTTCTAAAATTTTCATCTAAGATATAGCATCATAAATGAAGTATGTGTTTGTGAATATGTATGCTCTGAACTAGTCCACAATACATAACAGTTCACCAAGTATTGCCAAATGCCAAGACACATCTAAATGAAAGATGGCAAAGATTAAATAATACCCAAGAAATTCAGAAACTCCACCAATTCCAGCTAACTTAAGTGGTTGAGGACCTTCTGTGGCAAGATCCTGCTCCACAGATCATGAGACCCGAGTTAATTCACTATTTCATGTGCAGTTGATAGAAAAAAGCAGCCGAAATCGCAGAAACTAATAACCAAATTCCAAGTGTCAAATTTGATGTATGTATACCTCTTCTTCAGCAACCTCGAGACCCCCTTGAACCCAGAAAAGGTTTCTGTAGCCAGCATTGTATAGGAGCTCACAAGCAGCTAGAGATCTGCAAAGTAAAATGTGGTTCAGAATTGAAAGAACGAACAAAAAAACTGCAGCATTTCAGTTCATCTTGACTGATATATCTTTTATTCCAGTGACCAAAGTTCATAGACTTGTCCAAGAACATAAGCAACTTGCCTCAGAAGAACATACAACAGAAATGTACTCAACATTTTTGGCATGCAAAAGATTTACCTCAATCCCTTTTGGCATGCAACAATTAAGTCTGAATCTTTTGGGAATTTCTCCTCGACATTTGATAAGAACTTGCTGTTAAAGAAAAGAAAGATAACACTAAATTCATTTTGTATGCATGTCAAGTTGTCAACTAAATCAGAATAAGTAAACATTTCTTATTGCATACCTATCAAAAGACAACGTAGGCACGCCACTCCACCAACCTCCTACACAAACACACGTACGAGTTAAAAAGAACAGCCCAGTGTAATCCAAGGAAAGTTACTCATTAAGATCACTACGATCACTTGATTATTGATATTTCCCTCTCAGTTTACACCTCATCAATTAAAAAACTCCTCTACAACTGGTTGGTTGGGTTAGTACACAAATGCAGAAGATCTGGTGCACAAGTAATTTAGTCTATTTGGTTAAGAAACCAATATAGTAGCAAAAGAGGGAAATGAACCCAAACCAAAATGGATGGATGGATTCAGATTGAAGAATTAAAGACTTAGCAAGCAAGGATTAATTTTAATTCCAAGAATTATAGAAGCATAAATAAAATCAATGTGGAACTTGATATCAAGACAAATGTTTTACCAAACAAGAAACTTGTGACCTTTCTCGCAATAGTTCCAGCATCAAATCCATTATCAACCTCAAAGACTGGAATCCAGGTTGAGCCTTTCACCCATGCCTAGAACACAGAAAAAATA
>JAYMTK010002965.1:0-12969 GCA_036897405.1 Pelargonium myrrhifolium | reverse complement strand
TTTTGATAGTACAGTGACCATTTGGGTGTTTTATTTTAAAGATTAGTTTTGAACTATGATATAAATCTAAAATTGCAGCCCAGTCTTTGGGCCTCAATAAAATAATCAGACGAAGTATATATTGGGCCTGGGAAGCCCAATTAACTGCTAGGTTTTGAACTTTTGTTAACAAATCTTTATTAACAATAAAGTAATTGCGTGAGATCGTGCATGAGGCATGAACATGACATGACATGAGTCATGATTGATTCTAATATAATAAGAAGCCAGCAGCACCAATCAATATTGACTTGTAAGTTGTACGTAGTAATTTGGATTATAATTTGAATGTTCTCAACCGTACATGCATGTTAATTATTGGGACCAGTAAAACAGTAGGACCGAAATTTTATACTACCTCCGTTTAAAATAATTGTCATTTTAGAGTCCAATTTTTGTTTCAAAATAAGTGTCACTTTCTACTTTTAACAAACTTTTATACATGAACTTCTAATATTACCCTTTAATCATGATTTTATTTTCTTTGTTTTATATGGAAGTTTGTAGGGATAACTCCAAAAGTAATAATGATTTTTATGTCTTTATTTAAGAGCAAGAAGATCATTTAGCATATTTTCTTAATATGTGTGAAAATCTCTAAAACGACACTTATTTTGAAACGGAAGTAGTAATATTATCTCATGCTAATGTATATCGAGCACATATTAACTTTGAAGTGCAACTGACATTTTTTTTAGTAATGAATCTTCCATTCAATTCCGCCTTTAATTCTCTTTTTTTACCAAATTTTTCATGTATCAATTTAGGCCAACCTTTGGTAGGCCCTGCCGGAAAAATTGAAACTTATTGATTTGTCTAACATGTGTATTTGCAATTAAAGACTTTTTTTCTTTGTCCACCTAAGATCTTCACATTAGCTTTTATGTCTATTATTGAATTTTGAATCTAGCTCAAGTCAATCTTAAGATTTTTTATATTATTATTGGCTGCATTTACAACTTCACAGGAAAGTGGAGTGATATTTCTGATCATATCATACCCATAATTTAAAATTCAATGTTTTTTTGCCACTTTATTGACATTAAACTAGCATTAAGATCTTGGAAGAACCAATCACATATAGCAGGAACTAAACATGTTAGACACTCACAAGTACCAGGTACTTTCCCAGAAACATATCTGGATGTAGTAGAAAAGTAAAATACATATGACTTGCAATGAAGACCACAGTCAAGCAAAAACATACGATCCTCTTGGTGGCTTCTGGTATTTGGAGGAACACTTATTTTACAGTGGATAAATTTTAAATAAATGCAATAACTCTCAATTGAAAATGAATATCATGTTCTCAATGACCTTTTTTTGTCCTAAAATGAGTATCATGTTTTCTTCCATAAGAAGTTGGTTATGAATCGATTATCAGTGTTATTCATACAACATGACATTGAAATACTAAACTAAAGCCTTGTTTGGGAACTCTAATTTACCTCCTTTGGCTCCTTTTGCATGTGCCATGTAGGATGTAGGTGGCTTTGGAAACAAAAAATTGTTTGGCAAAAATTTTTTGTGTAAAATGAGATTTTATAAATCTCTTTCCAACCTCCTTTGAAAGCTTCTTTTGAGAATGAGCTTCAACCTAACTTCCAAGCCAAAAAAAGAGATAGAAAATAAAAAAAGACTATATTGCCCCCAATATGTACATATGTATATTAATTATTATATCCATTTTAGTAATTACACACATTCAAAATACTTTTCGATTGTATTTTACCAAACAATCTACATTCTCAAAATACATTTTCATGTTCCTTTTACATTAAAATATTAATTTCATGAAAAGCTCATTTTTTCTTATTTTGTCTCACTTTACTCCATCGATTTTTGGACACTCATGTTCCCAAACAAACACTAAATGTACAACTTTAACTATCTTACTTATTTTTCCTCCAAGAGTAGACTTGATTTCTTTTGTCTGTATGATTGAAATATACTTATTCTTTTACCGTGACGAGTGAAATTATGCACATAATTATATGTTTTACAAAATTTGACTACACCATCATCATTAAGTGATTGTACTGCACACGTTCAGTGGTCTCCATTGCTTACAAACCCACACTCTGATTGATATCGGGTAGAAAAGAGAGACACTGGTTCAGAAAGTTTGGGGATATTTAGATTACGACCTGTCGGATAAAAATAGATATGGTCGTACGCATAAGTGGGCCCAAATGTGTCTCCGCGGAAGGTACGGTGTGAATCCCGGAAGATCACGAATGGATTTATTAGGTTTTAAGATGGGCCGCGTAGCAGTCCACTCCACTGACTTGTGATTCACGTTTCCATCTCCGTTCTCACTACTTCCACTCCCTCCTACTCACACTCACACTCACGCTATGTGGAATTATAATAATCTCTTCACGCCCTCGGAGAGTACGTGCCAAACAAACAGAAGCTTACTCCTTATTTTAAGGCAACAAACATAAACTATTTCATTCAAATTAATAACATGTTTTTTTATATATATTAAAATAAAAAGGAACCAACACTTTGTAAGCCAAGTGGTAAGTGCATCACTTAGATATTATTGTGTCTTGAGTTCGAGTCACTGTAGGTTGGTTGGGGTGAATACTTATTTTTAGACAAATAGAGTACTAATTAAAATATTATTTTTTTCTAATGTATTCTTAGGGTTGGGTGTCGGTTTAGAATCAGATTGAGCTAAACCGAGACAAAATGATAAAAATATTTGAATCGATATAATTCGGATTAAACCAAACTTACTGATCATAAGATGAATAAATCAAAACATAAATCAGATTCATATCAAAACACCTCAAATTAAGTCCATTTTTCGATTAGGACGCAACCATGTCCAACCTAATGTACCCTACACAAATTGTTATAATAGTCAAATTCAAATCTCGATGGTTACAATTCCTAAAAAAAATTGTTGTAACAAAACCATGCACTACTACTAAGTAATTGCCTGAGACTTAAGACATGTTTTACACGCGTCTTGAAGTCGTGTAGCCTTACACTTGCTATTTGCTAATAGTCTCAACTCTCAACTCGGCGCAAGCAATTATTCCCAAACTTCTACGCGGTTCAGCGACGTGGCAACTGCAACGGCTGCACAAATCCTTTACCCACAAACTTCCCTCTATCTACACAAAAACCATCCCTCCCACTTCCTTACCCGACAAGAAACAGGGGCAAATACGACACTCCACTCGCAACGCTTCATCACACACTTCACACCCACCACCTATATAAAAGCCCACTCCATCCTCATTTTCGTTCCATCAAGTTACGTTTCAAAACCATCACACCAAATATCACATTCCCAACTGAGAATCCCATTTCCGTTCACATTTATCGCTCCGCTTAGCTATGAAGAGAACCAGAGAGATCGAGATCGCAGAAATGGCCGCTAGTTTGATGCTCCTCTCCAAAATTGAGTCCGAAACCGATCGATCCTCCAAACTCAACTCGTCGAATTCGGATCGTGTCTTCTCCCGCAAGACATGAACCCGCCATTCCGCGGCGTCCCACGCGCTCGGCGCCCCCCGGACGAGCCACAAGAAGCCGAAAATGATGGAGGGAGAGGAGGATTTGATTCGAGAACGGTCGCCGGCGAAGGCGAAGACTCACGAGTGTTCGATCTGTGGGCTGGAGTTTGCGATTGGACAAGCCCTAGGGGGACACATGAGGAGGCATCGGAACGCCAGCGCCGTGGTGAGCGAGAGGTTGACGACGGCGCGTGATCCGGCGCCCGTGTCGGTTCTGAAGAAATCGAGCAGCGGTAAGAGAGTTATGTGCTTGGATCTGAACTTGACGCCATTGGAGAATGATTTGAAGTTGCATTTGGGGCTAGTACTGTAGTGTAGTTGATTGTTTTGTTTTTTTGATTGCTTTGATTTGTACAGACTACAGAGATATTGTAGCAGGATAGTATTACACTACATGATTTGCGATCTGTTTTTTAGAAAATTATAGAACATCATGTAAGGGATTCTTACTCCTCTTATTTTGAGTTGACGTTTCATATTTAAATTGGACTTATACTAGTTTAGTCTGAAATTTAAAATCGTTTTGTTCAAATTCAACACAAAATATTTGAGCTACGTACATGCCACAAGTTACCGCAAATATAAGTTATAGCTTGATCTCGTTTCTATCTAAAAAAAAAAAACATCCTAAAAAGTGTAGAGAATTTTTTAGATATTTGAAACTACAAAATGCGAATCAAATTGTAAGCACCCTTCAAATCTTATAGAATTGTTGGCGACGTTTGGTGTTTTAAAATTATTTTGAACAACAAATATACAAAGATGAGAACAATACAACTTTGTAAGGTTCTACAATAAATCTTCAAAAATTGAATACAAAAGTCCCCATAGCGAGACCAAATTTCAATATGCGCACATGTCAAGCTGACACAAAAAAACTGCCTATTTGACCCACCGTTTATTCGCAAGCTAGACAATGCAGATTGCAGATATAAACTATTTAGATTATAAATTCTACATACTTTAGTTACATTACATTTCGTTAGTTTTGATGTGCTTTGGTATATAGTGAAACAAGATATGTTTGATGAAATGCATAGCCCTGTGAGAAATAACAAACTAATCAAAATAAGTAGACAATTATATTAAAATAAATTTTTAATAAATAAAATCAATGCAGTATTGAACATGATAACTTACATAATTGTACGATTGATTATCAAAAAAACTGGTGGGTCCAAAAAAATGGTAGCATTAAGGATTTTCTTTGGCTTACGTGTTCAAAATCGATTGGTTATGCCACACCAAAAGGTCGTTGCTCTCGTGCGTATGCAATCCACAATTCTTTCACCACGTATTACAAACTTTCAAGTGCAGCTGATCATCCACCCCTTTAAAACACAAACTTGAACGCGTTCCACAATATCAACGGCGTGGATTCATTTTCCTCCGGACACGTGGACGACTACGATAATCGTAACCGTGACTCCAAGGACACTCAGGTTCAACCTAATTTTATATTCCTTCCGAGAAAAAATCGAGTGTTCCTCAGACACCATTATCAATTTCCTCCTCTCTCTCTTCCACTTCAGGCCTAAACCTATCGTCTTCTCCGACTAATCGCCGGCCGTTCACCGTCGAAGTGGCTTCTTCTGAAATTCCACCGGTGATCAACCTTCCGGTCACCGTCGAAGGTACGGTTAGTGGAATTCTCTCTGATAAACCTTGCCTATTTAGGCTTAGGGATTCGTAATTAGGTGCATTTCTGATTTCTTCAGCGCAAGACTGAAATTATTTACTTTTGATTGAATTTATTTGCTATTTATCGTTGACTTGAAGTGATATTTCGTAGAAATGAGTTTATTTTTCTGAGAGGGGAATATATTGGGGTATTAGTTGAAATTGGAGAGAGAGTTTTTGTAATTTCTCTTATTTGTGAGTTTGAAACATTGTTTTTGCTCAATTTCTGGTGGTTTTTGGTTGGAGTGTGCTGAAGTGTGTACCCTAACATGAAAAACAGTGTCTTGTTTGATGCAGGTTGCGACTTAAATTGGACGATCATGTCTTGGTAGAGAAAGTGTTTTTTGCGAAATTGGAATCAGACTATAAGTATTCTTGATGCTTCAAGTCAACGGAGTGAAAAATGGTATGTCAAATTCTTATTTCATGGCTTCGAATTAGACTTTCGGGAAGTAAGCTTTTGGTTGAATTATACACTTTTCTTTAATTTTTTCCTTTTTACCACTAGATTAAAAAAGTTGTGTATCTTGCTAATTTAGGTCATAAATCATGGATGGGTTTGTCATGCTCTGTGTGTGCTAAACTTAAATAGAGGGAGGTTCTTCATGAAAATTTTGTGCTCATATCTTATATGGGTAGATTTCACACCTCGGTTGAATGTTTCCTGGGCCCATAGTTTCGGTCAGTTGGAAAGATGTGATATAAATATGTTTTTAGTTTTCTTTTTAAATGTTATGAATGTGTGTGCCAAAAGATTCTAGCAGCATCTATGCGTCAGCTTGAATGAGTGTTTTATCCCTTGTTAGAAGTTTATCTTTAGACCTTAGGAATTGTTGAAGCTTTAGAAAATGGTGTACTTGGAAGCTAAGTAAATTATGTTTCTGAGGATGGTGATACAGATATATAGTAAGCCTTGGAAAAGGGATAGGGGAATGTGACAGCAGTATGTATCTGCTCATGTAAGTAATTGCTTTAGAGTATATTGTTCATAATATATTTTTTTATTGTTGTTGCGTGTAATGTACATAATATTGTTTAATTCCTTAGCATGCATATAGTTTGAAGTTACCTCTGCTCTGATGTACCTGAAAGCACGTTGTCCTAACATAACCTTTGAACGGAAATTTAAGGGATATCTGTGGCAATTTTGTACTAAATTAAATTCTTCTAATCTTCCTTGAAGTAAGTATATTTGGTGGCAATGCAATGAGTGAAAAACAAGAAACAAAAGCAATGGTGGAATCTTAATGAACATTGTTTGATTAGTAGCTATTTTTGTCAGAACATAACCTTTTTGTTTTGTTTTGTGAAATTTTTGCTGCTTAGATCAATGTGACATATTTTAGAGTACTTAAGTAGTAGGAGTGTTTGTCTAACACTAGGTGAGATGTGTAATCAAGCAACTTCTATAATCCATATTTCTGGCAGTCTTTCCAGAGCAAAGGTATTTGGATGGCAAAGGGTTCTGGACATGTGACCGAGGGAGATGCAGCATTTGATAATCCATCCAGAATTGAAGGAAAGAGGTCTCATCAATGGTTTGTGGATCCTGCTGAGCCAGAGCTTTTCTCCAACAAGAAGCAAGCTGTACTGTCACCAAACAGCAAATCAGCTTCAGGTTCTCTAAGTACAAGTGTTGCTCCTTGGGACAACTCTAGTTTCCAGTCTGCCTCAAACCAATTCATTGACCGTTTATTTGGATCTGAAACAAGGCCTGTCAATTACACTGAGAGGGTCATCTCACCTGTTGCAACCGACATTTCAAATGCGAGAAGGAAGGGCATAGATGATCAATTTGGAGAAGATGTGTCTGCAGCTGGTAGTTTGTCCATCTCTCAGACTATGGAAGATCCTGAAACATGTCTAACCTATAATGGAATTAGGAAAGTCAAAGTAAATGAGGTTAAGGAATGTGATAGTGGTGGCATACATGTGTTCAAGGGACATGACTCTCATGGGGAAAACAGCAGTAACTTAGCTTCCTGTCAAGCTTATGCTAGAGGAAGTGACACTAGTTTTATGTTAATGGGGCAGCCGTATGATAAGGTGGATGATAATGTTATGATAATGGGTCACAACTACTCTAGGGATGATGCTCATGTCAGATCAACAGGTCCCGCCTTTGGTAAAGGAGATGACATTGCTTTGTCTATTGATGACACGTATAATAAGGACACCAGCATTATCTCTTTCAGCAGCTTCTCTGATGAACATGATATTATTCCTGTGGACAGGTCTGTTGTCAATTACAATATCTCATATAATCAGTCTCTTCAAGCGTTGGAAACAATGGATCAAAAAGAGTTGGAGGCATCAAATGTTAATGCAGCTGTCGCTACCACTCGCCTTGCTAAATTGAAACCTGAATCTGCTTCGAAGAGTAAGCCAGAGCTTAAATCATCTAAAAAAGAAGCGCCAAACAGCTTCCCTTCGAATGTTAGGAGCTTGATATCAACTGGTATGCTTGATGGTGTCCCTGTAAAGTATGTTTCTTTGTCACGGGAGGTAAACATCAGTTTATATTTCTTTTTTCCATAAGTGTTTCTGTTCATTGAGTCACTGATTCATGCTTTTTGTCACAAGGAGCTCCGCGGTATCATAAAAGGTTCCGGCTATCTCTGTGGCTGTCAGTCATGTAATTATTCCAAGGTAAATCATTAATTGGCCCTTGCTTTGCTTGCGTAGACACTTGACACTAAACTTATAGACTATGGAATCTGTGCAAGGTGCTAAATGCTTATGAGTTTGAGCGACATGCTGGCTGCAAAACAAAACATCCGAATAATCATATTTACTTTGAAAATGGGAAGACTATCTATCAGATAGTACAGGAGTTGAGGGGCACCCCAGAGAGTATGCTGTTTGATACAATTCAAACCGTGTTTGGTGCCCCTATTAATCAGAAGTCATTTCGCATTTGGAAAGGTAATTAACTATGTGCATGTAATGTTAACCAGAATTTCAATTTTCTGGCAAAGTTGGTAGCTCCGCAGGTATGACTTATTATCTGACTCATTTTCTTACTCAGAATCATTTCAAGCAGCCACTCGAGAGCTTCAGCGCATTTATGGGAAAGAAGAATTGAACTTATGAAGTACTCTTTAGTGATCCCTTCTCAAAATGTAAGATACGATGGTCCATATTATGTGCACATTGCTATTATGCTGCATACACTTGGAAGATTTGTGCAATGCCTTTTGTTCTTGTTGATGAATCAGATATGCTGCATATAATTTGTTTAATTCTGTGCAAGTTATGTTTCAAAATATATGCCTCCTTTCAAATGTTTACTATTGAATTCACTTTGATAAGGCTACCTTAGGATGACCCAAGGAACATATGATCCAAAAAGAAATGGCGAGGAAAAATATGTTTACCCATAAACATAATTGTGTTGTTGCTCGGGAAATAAAATTCTCAAATAACAACTACCTTTCAACACTCTAAACAAGTTCGAAAAAATGACAATAACGAAAGAAAAATTACAAGCGTCCATCATGTTATAATCAATTAGTGTTTGTTTCTTTTCCCTTTTAACCGTCTTCCTCTTCAGGCACACAAGTGCTGCGGCCACAATTGACCATAACTTGATCTTGGTCACCCCCTAACCACAGCAACCTGATTTTTGAGCATCTTGGCCACCTCCAGCTGCCTGGTCAGTTTGATTAATCTTGATTGTTGTGGGCTGTACAAGATATCAAATGATAAGCCTCAGTAATTGAACACCAAATGTGATTTCAAACAATAATATTTCTCTAGTTTGCACACATTTACCTCAGCCTTAGAGTCGGTGTCAGCAAGCCTTTGCTTTATATCTCGTGCTATTGAAAAGAAAACTTCCTCTACATTTAGATTTGTCTTTGCACTCTGCACTTCAATTCTCTCTCAATCAGTATATGCACCAACAATGGTTAACTAATCTACACATACAAGATTAACTTACGGTCTCAAAAAATTTGATGCCATACTCATCAGCAAGAGCTTGGCCCTTAGAGGTAGGCACGGCCTACAAGGAAAGGAGGAAATAGATGGTATATGATCAGAATTGGCATAGACCTAACTGACCTTTCTAAACCAAGATGTTTGAATTATAAACAACCTGGTGTTGCAAGTCACAAGGAATAGTAATTTGAAGCAACGCTACGTAAGCAAAATCATACCCTTTTGCTCTCATCCATGTCAGCTTTGTTCCCTACCAATACCTTGTTGACATTATCCGAAGCATGTTGTTCAATATTACGAATCCAGTTCCTTATGTCTGGAATTGGTAAGAGATCACAACTTTTAGCCAACCAAAAAAACTAGAAAATTATATGGATAATTCATTCAAGAATAATAGTTATATTATATGAAAAGGGAAAATTACTGTTAAAAGATGACTCGTCAGTAACATCATAGACCAGCAAAATACCCATTGCTCCACGGTAGTAAGCTAAAAAGGGAACAAGAAGAAAAGTTACTAGCAAAATATATTAATCTAAACCACAAAACATATGTTCATAGTACCGCAACTATTTATTTATAACCTGATCTATCAACTACAATTCCACACAAATCACACCAGTTGTATCTAACCATGTAATTGGTCATACCTAGAGATCTTACAAAGCAAAGTATTAGTCCAATGAAAAGATTCTAAGCACGTGATCTAAACTGAGTCCTTCAGATGGATGGCTCATTCTATCTAAACAATAGATAGAATGCAGCAAATGCCAGAAATTCATATAATCAACCAAGAAATTCATGAGGCATCATTTGGGAGTTGGTCTGGATTTAATTTCTGGGTTGTCCCTACCACAAACTACACTATAAAACCACCTTCTTTAAGGCAACGTAACATGACCAACACCTACCAGACTTTTAGGTACCAAAAAGTCTATAAAACTGGTGGTGTTTGTAACCACCACATTTCCTTTCAGGTCATATGCAGCAAGTTGCAGAGACAGGCTGACAGGCATTAACTATTTAATCCGTTGTGGCGGCTATAACAACAGCATACCATAAAGAGAGGATGATGTTTTAACTATCCTCAAGATAAGTGTTGCATAATGTTCATAAATGAAGTCAAGACTGGGTAATGTATAACGTTCTATGTTTTCTCCGCAAAAGGTCATGAATGTGGTATGAACAACCCTAAATAGGATGGTTTTCACAATACCATATGCTCTATAAAATTAAATCCCAGTGCCTATAGAAACTTACCAGTTGTAATTGTTCGAAACCGCTCCTGACCAGCTGTATCCCAGATTTGGAGTTTGATACGTTTGCCATCTAGCTCGATGGTTCTAATCTTAAAATCAATTCTGCACAAGAATCGCCACAAGTGGTTAGAAAAATCAAATCAAAGTTGCAATTCAAAGCCAGAGTTACATATTTACACACCCAATTGTGGTGATAAAACTGGTGGTGAAAGAACCATCAGAGAATCGCAAAAGTAGGCAACTCTTACCCACACCTGCCAAAAGTAAACCATAAACAGTCAAACACTGAAATCCTTAAAGCAATACTAGTAAGCATTGTTAAGTTCTTTTCACATTTAAAAATATTTAAATTCGGAAGTCAAACAATTTTGTATCTTGTTTCTAATTGGACATATTCAAAACAATTTTGTAAGGATGTTCATGAATACATAATATACACAAATAGAAACAATAATGCAAGACAACAAATTGCTAAAGACCAAGGAAACAAGCCTAAGAAGATTCCTTTTTATGATACACTACACATTAGCAACTAAAGTTTCATGGCCACAAGAGCTTAATGTATCAAAACCCAGATTGAGATCACCATATGCTTCAAACTTCATAATTAAAAAAGGTAAATTTGCAGGCTCAAAATCGTGTCATAGATCCATAAAATAACCACAATCCAAAAACCAAACCAGTAGGTGAACAACGTTAAAAAAAAAAAAATTTAAAAAATCCTCATCAAATTCAAATATGCGACCTGGAATTTTAATCTAGAAATGTGAGATAACAGACCAGCATGAGAAAACATACCACTGTCGCCGATCAATAGGAGCTTTATAAGGTAATCATAATCGGCTCTGGCTCTTGCCGGTGGAGCAGCCATTGCGAAATCAACCGTTCAAAAAACCCTAGAAAATGATTCACCTCTCTGCAAACAAACAACAATCACAACATCATGAACAATCAACACGCAAGACATGAAACTAAAAATCAGAAGATGAACACAAACAAACGCCACCAGATCAGAAACGAGAAAAAAAAATGAGAGACCGTTTTGCAGGAAGACGGTGGGAGAGCTGTGTGGTTCTCCGAGAGGTCACAAGTTACAGGCCATGGAGATTTAGAGAGAGAAAGAAGAAGCAGAGAGAGAGAGAGAGATTGTTTGGTGTATTTACCAAAATCGGTAACAAACCTTGATCCGTTTACGACCTACAAAGCTTCCTCCGACTATGGTGGGTGGCTAAAATGCGCGCTTTAGTCTATTGTGCGCCGAAAACTACACTGCGCACCTTAGCACAATTTATCACCACCCCGACAGACAGAGAAAGAGAGACCACTTCTTCTTCTCTCCTCCGTGAGAGACGCTTTAAATCGACCAGTCCAACGCACCATTCTCTAATAAATATATCGACACGCGTCCACTTTGACACGTGTACTATCCAGGTGATGTAGTTGATGGTGTGAGATACAGCTGCGACGTATGGTATCATGACTCGGTAGTTGAGCTGGCGTCCTAATCAGCACCAGAGCAGTTGCTTATTGGTTATTGTAACCGGCCAACCACTGGAATACATAAAGTGTGGTCACTCACATGATGGAGTCGCGTGTGAGCGAGCCAGTCGTTTTGATCGTACGGTATAGAACTATAGATGGACCCACATCTGTGATGTATATACATTATGAAATGTCTGTGTTGTTGCCCAAATTGGTCCGTCCCAAACAGAAAGCGTATTTAAACGACAAGTTAATTTCAAGTTTGAAATTTAGGGAACAAAATATTTTTCCGTATAAATTTGGCTTACTAAAATTGGACCGAGTCATTGGCCGGGTTGGGGTTAGACCGACTCAATTGGCAGTTCAATTTGGTGGTCTGGTCAGATCTGGTCCGCATGATTGGACCAAGAGGATGCAGTGGTCTGGTGCTTCGCACCTCCCTCTCCGAGCTCTAGACCTGTCACGTGGCACATGTTGATTGGTTGGCTCACGGAAATGATCTGGTGCAATGCATGGGAGAGGTGATGTTTTGTCCATGCCACATGGCAGCCATTGATTGTCTGGCCATGTGGGAATATTTAAGTGTTTCTCGCTTCTTCGACCACGTCCCATGTCATGTGTCACACTTGGATAAGTTGGCGTTGCTGACGAGTTAGGGACTTGTTTAACTTGGAGACTTTGATCAGCGTGTCGGCTCTCGTGAGGCATGTGTGACGCGTGCGAGACATCAATTGGTGCATGAGTTGCGTCTGAGATTCCATTCTGTATTATTTTTCGCATTTTCGGATGTTATGGACATTTAGGATTCGATTGTGGTTCGTATATTACAACACACAGTTAGAGGCCAAACATGTTTGTAGTTGTTTTAGACTCGTGACCTTGATCGAGAGCATCTGTGTTGCTAGACTAATAAAGTTCAGTCCTATTTGAATCACTTTAAACTTAGTATAGAAATGTTATATTCTAATTGACTTCACTCTCCATCACAACTTTATATGGTTGTTTTTTTCTTCTTTAAAGTGCTATACTAATTA
>JAYMTK010002964.1:0-12971 GCA_036897405.1 Pelargonium myrrhifolium | reverse complement strand
CCTCCCCTCTCCCCCTCAATCCATCTCTCTTTCACCTCTCTCCCCCATCTTTCTCAACAAACTCATTGGCCGTGACGGATTTGATGCGAAGCTCATCGCCGGCCTCTTCGTCTTCGTGTCGCTGCGGTGCTCCTCGAGCTTGCCGCTGGCGTGAGTTGCAGAACTGGATCTCTCGCCGCCGGTGCTCCTCGAGCTCGCCACCGTGAGTTTTAGATTTGGCTCTCTCGCTGCCCGTGCTCCTTGAGCTCGTCGCTGCCGTGAGTTTCAGATCTAGATCTCTCGTCGTGGGTGCTACTCGAGCTCGATGCCGTGAGTTTCAAATCTGGCTCTCTCGCCGCCGATGCTCCTCGAGCTCGCCACCACCGTGATGTTCAGATCTGACTCGTGAAGACATAGCTGCCGGAGACATGAACAATTTGTGTTTTTGTAGTGTTGGGTTTGTTTGGATTTGTTTGGATTTGTTAATTTGATTTTGATGAATTTGATTTGTTAATTTGTTCGTGTTGTTTTGTTTATATTTTATTTTTTTTGGATTTGTAATTGTTCATAATTGTTATTTGGATTTGTAAATTTTTAGTTTATTTTTTGTTAAAAAAAAAAAGTTTCCGGCGAAATTTTTGAATTTTTTGGTGAACTTTTGAAGTTTCGGGCAAAATGTTCTCGACCCATTGTAGAAGAAGGGAAAAATCGGTAATTAGAAAAATTATAAAGTCATGTGCATGTCACATGATGAGAGAGTTAAATTCCGTTAAAACTAACTGACAGAATGACAAATTGTAGGTTTAGGGTAGTAACATACAAAACGTGAATGTAAAGGGTAGTAACGTGTAATTATCCCTAAAGAATATTTTATTAGAAAATTGAATATGAGTCAGAGATTTTTTTGGTTTAGTCTAACCAATGCAATTAAGTGATGCCACTTTATTGAATTTCAACAAAGCGACCTTCTGGATCCAGGTTTTTGCTGCTTAGCCTTGGCTTAAGCCTTGTTTGGTAACTTTATATAACATTTATATAAAATGTCTATAGACATATTTTGGGAAAAAGTTTGTTTGTTAAAATTGTCTATATCATGAATGTTATAGACATTCATGATATATAAACAATATTGCACTGTTTCTCACAAGAGCTTGATACCTCTTGTGAGACACTGTTTAAATCTATATGGCATACTCCATCCACAATACCCCTCATTCTCTACTCTCCCCATTTCTCTCTGATAAATTTTCACCTTCATTTATTCACATTTATGTGTCTGGCCGATCTACCCACATGTGTTGGTGGGTATACCTCAAATTTTTTAACTCAGTATATTTTGTCTAGATGGTGGACCCTGCAAATGTGTGATGTATACATTCAGATGCGATATACCCAATCACTTATGTGTTACCTCATGAACTTGTGTCTTGGCGGAAGACCCTTTACATGTGCTTTAATGTAGGTGGGTTTACCATTCATATGTTACCTCATGAACTCGTGTATGAGCGATAGACTCTTTACATGTGATTTCAATGCGTGAGGTATACCGTCATACGCGATATACCCACACGTGTAGGAGGGTTTACCTCCCATTTGTTATGTTTTGTTTGAGCGGTGTACCATTTGAATGTGTGAGATATATTGTATGAGTTCCTTCTCTTGAAACGGTAAAGTTGCTTCTACTTTATATTTCAAATAAATTATAATAAATAATTATATATTTTGTTAATTTTTTTTATATCTTAAAGAGTTTTTTGGTCATTTCATAATAATATACTCATTATGGACAATTTTATCAAACAATACATTTTTTTTTTCGAAACAATAACCTCTATAAACAATTATGTCTATAAACATTTAGTGGTTGTTAACACTTCCACTTGCTTTTAGAAACACTTCTAACAATGATTGTTCTTTGATAACAAAAGTAGAAAAAAGTGATTTTATGTGATATAAAATAATATTTTAATGAGTCATTATTACAAAACTAAAAAGAATAGAGTTTCTACTTATGACATTAGTAAAAAGTTTCTACTTCTTCCCACTTCTCCATCCTTACATTTTCAATGGATTTGTAATTGACTTTTGCTTCTCAAAAGTGTTACCAAAGAAGGCCTTAACTCCTCAATCTCATATTTTATACCCAACTATTTTTTAAAAGAATACCTCTTCCTTCTGGACAAAAATACAGGAAAAGAAAAATTCATTTTACAACTCTTTTGCTGGGTTCAGAGAAAACGTGGTGCTGATTCTGAAATGGAGGTGGCACAAACTCAAATTCCGTCTCCATCTCTGCTGTACTCCATTAATCCGAAAAACAAGGTCAAAGTAAAGTCGTAGACGTTATAGATAGCTTCAACAACCCTACTACGACCCTGAATTCCTCCATGGCGGCTTGCTTTCTCCTCTTACCTTTTTCAATTTCTCTCACTCCCCATTCAATTTCAAACAAATTGTTCCGTTTCTTCAATCCAACGAAGCCATGGAACCTATAAGGGAAGATGAAGAGTGCAGCTGGAGAGAAGTGAAGCTTCCTTCTCTGATCCCAGTAGTTCCCGAACCAGAGCTCGAGAGAGAGACCGGCGAGAGGAGGCGTGGCCGCCACATCATCGTAGCCATCGATCACGGCCCCAACAGCAAGCTCGCCTTTGATTGGGCTCTCGTCCACTTCTGCAGGCTCGCTGACACCATCCATCTCGTCCATGCCGTTTCCAGTTAATCTTCACTTCATCATCTGAGTTTATCTGATACAAAATCGAATCTAGTTTTTCAATATTGATTTGAATTTTTGGTGTGTTTGTGTAGGTGTGAAGAATGAGGTGGTTTACGAGGCCAGTCGGGGTCTTATGGAGAAGCTTGCTGTTGAGGCTCTGCAGATTGCCATGGTCAGTGATCTGATCTCATACATTGTTTTTGTTTGGGTGAAATTTATATTGTTTTTAGATAATCTTGAAGATTTTGACTATCAGTGGAAGCAAAAGGGGATTGGTATGTTTCACATTATTAAAATTTGTATGAATTAGCAACTCAAATGCATTTTAGGATCCACACCCTCCATAGTAAGAGGACTAAATATTTGCGACTCAAATTGTTATTTTCTATGTTCTTATGTGTACTGAATTCTCTAGTACTGATCTGATATCACATGGAATCAAATATTAATGAAATTCATCAATAGACCCCAATTTTGATCATGTTAAGTACTCCCTCTGTCACGAAATGAGTGTCATCATTTTTATAAAAATTAAGGAAAAGGTAGTTAGTGTGATATATTTACTCTTGTATTCTCATGATCATGTGTTAAGGGATACTAACTAACTTATAATGAGGATACTATTAACAATTCATGCATAACTAACTTCCTATAAAAGGAAAATGGACACTCATTTTGGGATAAAAATTTAAATGAAACAGGTCACTCATTTTCGGACGGAGGGAGTAATTTGTTAGAACAAAGCAGGATGCCGCTGGTCAATTTAAGTTACCATCTAAATACCATAAACAAAACTGCTAAATTAACCTCCTTGTTAGGTTAAGTTTTGTGCTTGTATGTTCATATGCTTTTTTTTTTCCTGCCTCATCATAGGTACCATACCCTGATACCCAAGTTGCCTGCATTCTGATTAATCATTAGTAAGATAAAATGAATATCGGATGCTAGCATCAATGTGCAAATAATGAGATCACTTTACAATGGGGTTGCTTCAGTATATTCTCAAAGCATGTGGCTGATGATTCCATATATCAAACAAAACTCTTAACCCACTGGCTTTATCAACTCACAATGTGCAATTGTTCATAAAGTGAAACAACCCCTCAACTTTAGCAAACTAACTATTTAGAGAACTTTGTTTCGTTGCAATTGGATTCATTTCTTTTCTTCTTATGAATAAAAATAGAATAGATGACTAGAACTAGATTCTCTAACTGCAAGGTTACTTTCAATGGTTTATGATCTTTTTCATAGAGAAACTGTAAGTTTAAGTAACCCAATTTACAATAGTCCAACTTACATAAATCAAATATTCCCTATTGAGGCCGTGATGAAATAAGAACAATTGTGTGGTACATAAAGTTGAAATTATGTATGATCTCTGTGTGATTAGGTGAAAACTGTGGCTCGCATTGTGGAAGGGGATGCAGGTAAGGTTATTTGTAAGGAAGCAGAAAGGATAAAGCCTGCAGCTGTAGTCATGGGTACAAGGGGCAGAAGCTTAATTAAAAGGTATCTTCTCTCTCTCTCTCTCTCTCTCTCTCTCACGCGCGCGCACACACACACACACTCAACCCCTTGTTTTGATATTGATGTTGGGTTTCTCTACAGTGTACTGCAGGGAAGTGTTGGTGAGTATTGCTTACACAACTGTAAAGCTGCTCCTGTTATAATTGTTCCTGGAAAAGGTAATATAATCGATTTAACTTTAAGCGGATTCTATTCGTTTAGCTTGCCAAGTAATCATATATGACATGTTATTTATATTGCAGATGCTGGAGATGAGTCCTTGATCTAGTGGGCTGGCACCTGTAAGTCCTGCATGTTGTGAATTAGTTTTTACCTTCTGGCAGGATTAATGTAGGAGCATAAGCTTAATTATATGTAATTGTTTTCTGGTTACCTGATAACCATAAATATCAAACTTTTGATTTGTGGAAGTATTAATTCATTTTGTATTGTGTATTGGATTGATTGTATGTGCATGATAGCATAGTCTATGGTTGCTGGTAAATAATGGACATAGCCGATTCTCTGAATTTGCTATAGTAATTGTGAAGTATTACGTGTGAAGTTTAGTTTATTCTTGTCCTGAATCTAACCTGCCATCAAGCATTTGGCTAAATTTTCAGGTCCTATCACAACTTTCTGGTCCCAACTTCCACAAGTCCTAGATTGTTGGTAGCATTCTTCTGATTCCAATGGCCATTGGGATGGTTAATCCGGCTTGCACTAACTTCAAATGCCTTCATCTTTTGGTTCTATATACCCATTTGATTGGTTTCTGATTTGGTAGAATATACCCATCTTGGTGTAAAAGCGCATCACATTCACCCCCATGTGCATTTTGCGTCATTTGTTCCTTGAGAGATAGCCTAGTTATGATTGATGTTTAGACTTTAGAGTGAAGTCATAATAGTCATAATGTTCATTTATTGTTTTGGTTGATGATTTCTGGGGTAAGAAATATTTATAAGAGACCTTTGGCCTTCATTGATAAAAATGGCCAGTGATAACTGATAACAGCTAGAGTGACATTGTTTCTGGACATTTTGATGCTTCTAACAATTATTTCTTAGTACTAACCATAAATTACAGAAATCCCAACCCTTACATTTTGTGAAAGACCACTGTAAGGTGGAGGAAATTGGTCCCTTGCATACCCACTTGCAATTGCTTCTGTTTCTGCTAGGATCTTTGGGGTTGTAAGAGTTTGTATGTCTCATTCATGGATCTAAATGAACCACTTATGTCAATTTCAGTTGTGAATGATACATGCTCCTACAGTAATATTCTCATCTATCGTCTCTCAGCAGGTGTAGGACCACTTGGAAAGAAACCTGTTACCAACTTACTGGCCATAATTTAGCTCAATCATCCTAATCTCTACCAAGTAACCTGAAAAGCCTAATCGGTAGGTTTTCCCCAAAGGGTCTGTTTCTGGTTTTCCTTTCTGATTTCTCTGGGTAGGCTATCATGTATTTTTCTGATATCTTCTAAGCTCCAAAATATTAGCCACTGTTGCCTATATTGTTAATGTAGCTCTTAACTGGAAACTTAAGAGTAGGCACCTGTGGGCTTCAAAAGTGATGTCAAATTGAATTAAAATTTGTGCCGTTCAAGCGAAAGGGCCTAATGAGCAAGACCCTAGAGCATTTGCTGTAAGACAAGGCCCTATTTTAGCATCCCAAAATAGTTTGGATGATGCCTTGGTCATTTTAATATTTTTTCTGTAAGTTGATATTTTACTACTAGAGAACCTCTAAATAGTTGCAACCAGCTATTGTATTATTCAAAATTTCATTTGCTTAGCAGTTTTGCTTCAATCTCTGGCTCATGTGAGGCCTGAGCTTCATAAAATCACTAGTCATGTTTAAACTATCTGAATATCTTATCTCTTCCTCAATCTTTTGGAGACCGTTCAGATCACAGTGTGCAGTCCTTTTTGTTGTGGTTGTGTTTCTTTTTGGGTTAGGAATCTCATATCACAAGATAAAGACACAAACTTGGGAGCTGACTAGCTCCCAACCAATCTTCAGTGATGTACTGAAATTCACACATAGGCAATGGCCTAAGAGAATCTGTCTTTGTGGGTTTTTAGCTTTTATTCCTTGGAACTCTACTGAGTGAGTGAAAGGTGGAAAGTGAGAGACCCAGAGAGACTCAGTCTAGGAGGATGGAGATTTTTTTTTTTTTTTTTTTCATTTTTTTTTATATTTTTTCAGAGAAAGCAGAAGTGGACCCAAGAAAGAGAAAAGGCAAAATCATCTCTCACCATCCAGTAGAACAAAGAGAATCAAAGAGATCTTGCCTGAGGATGAGGCCAACCCCACCCCCTCTCACTATTGTTTATGGCTTGAAAGTGAAGGCAAAAGCAGAGGCTCTTGTAACTCTATGAACAAGAAGAAGATGCAGTGGTGCAAACCCTTTAGTTATTAGTGGTCCCCTTACCCTACTCGCCGCCGCAACACCGGAAAGTTCCCTCCCTCTTTCTTATTCATTAAGTGATAAACTAGAATGATGTTCATGGTAGCATGTCTATGTCACACACATAATCAGTTTGCTTTTGCTAAATCTGATATTGAATCATGCAGTGAAGGTTAATCTTTTCAAATCACCTGTTATGTTATGCTATGAAAATTATTGTAAGAGGGTGAGGTGCTTTACTTGTTTATCGTTTCTCACGCGCGAATGCACGCACATACACATTGTATATGTAATTATCTATTATCGGTGTCTCTATCAGCCCGGAAAGGGAGCCAAGTTGGGCCACCGGTAGGCTCGTGTCCTCTGTCCTTCACAGGCACACACAATGTTGTATCCCTGGTCTATCCAACAGTGGGACATCTTGTACCTATGGATCAATGTGACATTTTTACGCATTGCATTTACTTGTGTGCCTGTATGCGGCAATTCTTGAAACTCTCAACAACTATAGTGGCTTGAAGCTTGGACTGTTTGCTGTTAAATTGATATTTATGATTTTGCTTCTATGCATTTTGTGATTTGCAGAAACCTTGCTAGCTTGGTCTGGTTGTGTGATAACCATACAACTACAATAAAAGTAAGGTTTACGTACCGTATCATATTATTACTTGTACTATTTCGAAGTATACATACAATTATATATACGCTATGTACTAAGTGAAAACAAAAAAGAATCCGGAGCATAGGCATGTTGATTAAACTCAATCCAATAAATTGTAGTATGATTGTAGTTTTGGTTCACATCTCCATCTTTAGATCACTTGCCTCAACAGAACCTGCAGAAAATTAAGCAAGATATGTTCAGATTGAGTGCTTAATGTACATATAGTTGTATGGTATTTTGTATATACTGTAGTAAAATTTATGTGTTGTCCACTTTGGTAGTGTTTTTTTTTTTTCTGTAGGAGGAAAAGGATGGAAAAAGAAATATCACTGTAAGCAACTTTAATCAGAGGGTAAAGAGGACCCAGTTGGCCAGTTCTTGTTAAGCAAAAATCATTAATATTTGTTTGTGTAAGCTCTATTGTCACCATCAATGGCAGGTAAGCCCACCACTTCATTTTTCCTTTTCTTTTTCTTTTACTTTCTTTCTATCTTCAAGCTCATGGAATTATCAAAACAAGAAAGTGCAGGTAAAGAACAGGACATGATGCTAGTTCCATTTTTATGATTCTATAATATCTACCTGTAAATGGCTGAGATTGGAAGGATGTTGTTGGTCTTCCTTGATGAAACTCGACATTGTACAGGTTCTGCAAATCGCCATCCCAATTCGAGGACTGTTGGATTTGCTGCTGCAGGTATATATCAATATATGAGTTTGATTCATGTGAGAAATGAATTTGGACGGTGTATCATAACAAGCACACCAGAGAGACTGAAACTTACAGTGAAACAGGACGAGTCAAGAAAAGGTTCAGGTAGCGAAACTGGGGCGCTGATGGTTCTCCGGAGCGCCATTTCCGGAGAATTTATCCCCATATTCTCCAACCCACAACCTGAAATCACTTGCTGGACAGGACTATATGGAAGGTATGCAGGATTTGCCATTTCTGATGACATCCCTAGTGTTGGAAAATTAGCTGCTGCACTTGTTGGAAACATCTGTTTGAGACAAAAACATAGTCTATTTAGTAACCAGGAAACATGTCATGATTCATGAACATATATTTGATCAAACCATATTGTTTGAATAATTGAGTCCGTACCTCCTTAGCGAAAAAGTTGTCGATGTTGAAATCAAGCCGCGGATTCACAGTTGCTAGTTTCATTGACAAGAACTGTCAATGACAAATTTAAGAAAGATCCAATTAAGTAACATACATGAAGTCAAAATGATATTACACGAAACATATGTTATGTGCTCAATTTTACCTCTACTTGTCGTTGAAGTGATTGCACATAGTTGATGATTTCATCTAGCATACCGGCTTTTCCTGTGATCTTGTTGCATCCTGGTACTAAATCTTGAAGGTATTTCATTCTCTCACTAATTTTCTCTCGTCTCACCTGCAAAAATTGACAGTAAATATGTTTGCTACACATAATTGGAAGAACATGGGATCTACGAAGCTGTGATCAAGAAAAGGAGCTCACTCTTTCGGCTAAGCTGTGACTATCAGTGGCTTGTCCGCGGCGAGCTCGGACGTGAATGTAATCAGTCTTCTGGTTCTGAACCTCGGAGGCTTTTGAGTTGTCCTTGGAAGTATCAGCAGAGGTAGTTGTTTCTTTGTTCTTGTTACTGTTCTGCTCTGTTGTGATCTTGGATTCACCATCTTCTGAGCACCCTTTGAGCCTCTTGTCTTTAATGTCATCTTCTGCTACAACCTGATTATATTCCCCAAAATAGATTTTTTTCTCATTAACAATATTGTCTTGACAGAACAAGAAAGTTCAAACAAAAAGAACATTGACCTTTTATGTTTAAACATGCAGAGAAATCAAGAACTTGAGTTATGCAGAGACCAAAAACAGAGCAAAACACCAACCTTTGTGCTCTGTGCCTTTCTCTTCTTGAAGCTCTCCCTCCCAACCGCCGAGCACATCTTCTCCGACGACTCTTTTGCCTTCGCCTCCGCTGCAGCGGCGGCCGCCACCGCCGGCGGACAGCTGGCAGTCCTTGATATTGCAGAATTGACATCGAAACCGAACCCACAAGGCCCAAACCCGGAACTCGGCAAATCGAAGCTGCCCAAGTCGGGCCACCCTTTTTCCAGACCCGGGTCAGGCTTCATCGACCGAGTCACCACCTCTCCGAGCACCGAGTCGCCGCCGCCGCCGCCCATCAAAAAGCAGCTGCTCTCTTCCTGATTGGGAACCGAAAACACCCCACTGAGCTCACTCCCATTGAAATAGCTCTGTTCTGGTTGTTGCCACTTGACGATCTTCGATCTCTGCCTCTCGAGGATGGTGAGGTCGGCGCAATTGGCAGTGCAGTGCAACATCTCCGGCAAGGCTCTGTTCATCACCACAACAGAAAAAAAGAAAGAATCCAAATTCCACAAAACCCTTGTGAGAAGATAAGGTGATGATAGGTTTGTCAGGCGATGATTGTAGTATTATTTAATTTCCCTGTGCAGAAATAAATGGATGAGCTCTGAATAGAAAGCTCAAAGCAAGAAATGAAATGGTGAAGAGGAAAGAGGAGGTGGGGTATATATAAAAAAAAAAAAGAGGTGGCCGGGACTGGGCTGTTGTGGCCGGAATTATTAGGAGAGAGAAACAGAGAGAGACTACTGGGGCAGAGAGCCATCGAATGTATCCATAAGCAGAGGCCGTGGGCGGTGGGGCCCAACTGACATGACGGCCACGTGGGGGTGTCCGGAGCACGAGAAAACGGAGAGAGAGAGAGTAGGTGTTGTTGTGGTTGCTTGCTTACGAGTCATTGTTGTGAGCTCTACAACAAGTAGAGTTGGGAGTAGGAGTAGGAGTAGGAGTCTGGGTATTGTTTGTTGATATGTTTGATCATTTCTTGATGGGTTGTTGTTATCGTTATAATAAGCAAGTGATGCCTCATTTTCGTTTTTAACATTTCCTTTGTGTACTTGCTTTTCAATCCTACATCTTTTCTTTGTCATATTCTATCTAGTTTTGGCTAAGCTAGATTTAGACCCTGTTTGGGACTTCTATATACCTCCTGCAGCTCTAACGTCTACGTATATTTAGAATTATTGATGTTTCGCTATTACACATTGTTTTCACATGAGTAACCAAGCTTATGCACATTTTATGGAAGTCGTAAACTTGGAAACGGTTTAATTCTTTTTGCTGTTTTGATTGATAACTATAACAAACTTAAGACTTTAAATTAAATTGTTTTGTCCTTATTTAGACTTATTTAGGTTGTAAAAAATAAGAATTTAACACAATACTCTCGACTCATATGAGATATAAGTTGTCATGTTTAAATATACATGTTTTAACTCTATATGGTTGACTATTCTAGTTATTAGGTTGATCTATTGTTGGTAGACCAAACAAAGATATATATTGACATCACTTTTATCCCTAATGTTTTTATACTCTAAAAAACCGATTGCTAGAATGGTTACATGGACTTACTGTTATTGATCCAAATTTGGTATAGGTCAAGCTATATAAAAATATTATTTTTCATCTCAAAATAAATGTCATGTTTCACTCGCATTTTTATTTCAAAATAAGTGTTATTTTCTTTCAGAAAATTAATTATGCATGAATCACTAAAAAAAATGTCTATATGATAAATTTGTATGTTATCAAATTGAGTAGTGGTCACATGTTCTTGTGATACATGAGAAAATATACATTATACTAAAAAATGTATTTTTTTTATGATTTGAAAGTTCCAATTTCATATATATGTACATGAATTATGAGTCATTTGAGTACGTGAGATTGAAGTTAGTATCATCATCTCATTCTCGTCATCACTTGGTTTAATTATATATCCTTGAAATGAGAATTATAAAAACAAAAATAAGAAAACATTTTGGTAATATAATAGGAGTAACAGCAACAATTATGGGAACGGAGGAGGGCTCACACCACTCTTGGGCCCGTTAGGGATGGCGGGAAGATCGGCCCACGTGTGGGCCCTCACAGCCCACTCGTCACCCACATGGTTCCTCACACGTGTCAGATCACAGGGCCTTCTGATCTGACATGTCAGTCTGATGACGTGTTATGTGACGTGGGCAAACGGGGTTTCAGCGATGTGATTGGTACTTGTACCTGCGAACTCGCAACTATTGCATAGTACAGTTTTCAACACTTCCGTTTTCACTCTCCCAGATGGCGCGTGATGCGCAACGCGAGTTTTTATTGGCTCGTCGAGATTCTGCCCCCATTGAGCGGCGTGAACTGGGACACCGTATAATTGTGCTTTCCCTGAGGACTCTCCAGGTATTACGGACCTTCTAAATATAGTAAGAGTATCTAATTAAATGTAACCTATTTATCCGTCTTTAAATAGTACGTAGTGTAACTAACTTTCTATTTAAAGCCCTAATTTTCTTCTTTACTTTTCACAAACTATTCTACCAGAAATTGTTTTTTTTAAGAAAAACATATGTAATTGCTAATTAAGCACTTTTTAGTTATGATTTAATTTTGGGTTTCAACTAATCTTAATTATTTATGACCACTACTCAATTATAAGAATTTTTTTCTATTTAGCTCTAAAAATATCAACAAATTTTGTGTCTCCATCTTGCTTCGAAAGAGTAATAGTCAAATTTCGGCTAGTTTTATGCCTCGAGAGTGATTGATGGAATTATATGGAGATGATGACATTTAATCGTAGGTTAGTCGAATAATGCCAATTCAAAGCATGGATACGGCGAGATATTATGAAATTTTCAGCATTAATCAATCATTTTCATACACATCTAATTATTCTTAAATTATATGACAAATATCCAGAAACTTAATTTTCTTATGAAGTGACATAATCGTGTTCATGCACTAAGTGCCGCATAGTATTTCAATTGCATCATATTTTATAACTAAATGGTTTACATGTATGTTTGAGAAAATTACATTTAATTTATGAGTAAAAATAATCATAATATTTTATTACCTCAATTATATATGTGGTCCTAACTCGATTTTAGGCTTTCTAATTAATTAAATTAAATCTAACTGAATTTCTTGTGCCATTTTAATTTATTAGTTTCATCCAAATAGTACAAATTATCAACCTATCAAATCATAATGAAAACTCAAAAAATTTGAGAGCTTGAATGATGAGGATGAAACCACTAACCTAATTAATGTGATTAGGGCCCTCATTAACCCCAACATGGTACCTTGTACATAAATAAATTAAAGGACAGACTTTAAGTAGCTAGACCACATAGTAGCCACAATCATATATATATATGTATATATGTATACATGTACGCATATATGTATATTTAATTAAACAGGAATTTAAATGGAAATGGAAGATATATAATTAGAAGGGAATGGTGGTGGGAACAATTCCAGTGAGGATGAAGGCAACATCCATTATAGCATCATCTGGTTGCATAGTCACACACTTATAAGACATGACCTTATACCACAATTAAAGCCTAATGGGACCAACCTACCTCTCCCTTTCCTTGAGGTCTTCATCATCACAAAACTACCCCTCTCCCCTTGCACCCCCACCCCCACCCTAATACTATCTTTTATCTGCAATTCTTAATTATATATAGTGCTATATATATAAATATATAGGGTTTAATGTATGTCAGTTGATTGATATAAAGTTATATCAGTTGAACTAATAAGGTGGTGACACCTCATTTAAAATCATGGATCCGGA
>JAYMTK010002963.1:0-12976 GCA_036897405.1 Pelargonium myrrhifolium | reverse complement strand
ACGTGCATGAGGATACAAGAGTAAATATACCACACTAACTAACTTCTCCTTAATAATTCTCAAAATAGAAAGAGGACACTCATTTTGGGACGGAGGGAGTAATACTTAACATTAATAACACAAAGGAAAGTTGCTACCAACCGTTCTTTCGAATCTATTTGCCTGTATCCACGAAATAAACTATCAGAATGCGGCTCATCTAGTAGTTTGACTCTTTTATAGAGTTCTCTTCTTGAGAGCTTTTTCCTCCTTCGAACCTGAATGTTGAACCAATCATTAAATGGAAAAGTCAGAATAAGAAATGACAAAAGAATAACCTACTCAAGCAACCAACCTAAATGGTGCGCAAGAATTATGGCAATAAGTTTTTTTTTATAATATTTATAATTACCCTTTGCCGATGAAGACATTCAATGTGAAGTGACTCTTGAACCAAGGGAAAGGTCACACCAACAAACTCCTCAAGCATCCCTCTAGCTCTATAAATGTGGCCTAGCTTCAGATTTACTTTTTCATTAAGCCACCAGGGTTTTGATTCACCTGAATTCTGATCATATTTAGCATCTGAAAGGCGATGAGGACAACAAAACAAAGTTAACTAAAAATATTTAATTTGTTCACAAAACCTTCAGCTTAATCAATTGCATGACCAGTACATGAAATTATTCAGAGGATTAAATAAAATAAGCTAAAATTATAAAGAACATAGACGTGTCTACCAGATTATCTTGGGATGTAAGTTATCAAAATAAAATACCTGAATTTGTAGGACCAGATAGCACTAAAATAGCTTCATCTCCTTTAGATTCTTCGAGGAGGAGGGTAGCCAAAGTTAATCGCGCATCAATATTGTCTGCAAGTGCATCTAAAGCTGAAATGAAAGAGGAAAATGCTGTGAGTTGCCAAAATAAATTAAATCTTATCAAATGCAATTAGAAGCAAGAACAAGAATGTTTGTCCCGCATAATCTGAAAAATGTGACCATTAAGTTCCTTATAATTTGCGTATCAAATTTAACAAAGGCACATTGATAAGAACCCCTTCTTACCAGTATACATATTAAGAGTGAGGGAAGGAATCGTGAAGCTAAAGTAAAATCACTGTGATTCCATCGCTCAAGAAATGGTTATCAAGCGCAAATATTTTGTCGGTGCATTAAAACACACCATATGGACCAACTATACATTATCAGAATAAAGGTACACAAAATCTACTGGTAAGACGTTGTTCATACACAATTTCATAAATAGAAAAACATCATCTCATACAATTGATCTTACCTTTGTAGAAGAACAATATTGCTTTTACTCGTTCATTTAAGGCTAAGTAAGATTGGGCAATTTTCAGATGCAAAAGACCCTGTCAGGACAAATGCAATAGTCAATGACTAATTAAGTAAATGCTCAAGCAAAGATGTTGTATATAATAGATTTTTTTATTCAACAAACAAAATATCAGGGCACAAGAAGCCAATATGAAATACTACATTTCCCATATAATATAGTCCAGTGATAATTGTCATATTTATTGTTCCTTGTCTTGCCTCCCTTTCCAAGAAAGACACTTCACAAAAACACACTATATTTCTCCAGTGTATCTGACAGTGCGGCCAGAAGACAAAGCAACTAAAAAAATCTACAATAGATATGCAAATAAATAAACCACTATGATAACCTCCTCGATGGTGTACCACCTATATTTCACTCAATAGGCAACAGATACCAAAAGCAATAAATTAACAGAAAATATTAACTGTTAAACTATGTTAGTACTTATGATCCTTTCATGAGAAGTGCATTGAATAATGGACCTGATATGAGAAGCATCGCATTGTAGAACAAAGCAAGAAGCTGCATGCACATAAAAAAAGTATCTCTTACCTTGTCACCAGCAGTGTTTTCTTCCATCAACAAATAATACTTTAATGCAGAATCAAAATACTCAAGGCTCATAAAGGTATCCGCAACTTCCATTATCAAGTCAGTACGATCATAATGCTTCTCCTCTCGTAGAACACTGAAGATAATCTAGAACCATATAAAAATGTTTAGTATAATTTTATACTTAAGATAGTCCAAGGCCTGTGTATAACACTATTTCTCTGTACATATGCATGAATTCCAATCAATGTAATGAAAATCGAAATCCATACCCAACCTTCACACATACCCAACCTTCACAAACACTAGTAGTAGTACATCATCGAAAATCGTTAGGAAATACCAAAAACCATCTTGTAGACACTGGTTTCAGTGATTACGGGTACATATATACACACTTTAAAAACACCCTTCGGAATCCTCAGCAATAAAGAGAAAGGAAAATTTATGCCTAAGGTAAGGATATCAGTCACAAAATAAAAGCAACATACCTCTGCTTTCTCCATATTTCTGAGGTAGACATGACAGATACCCGATTTAATTTCTAAATTCAATGGCAATTCTTTTCCAGAACAGCAAACAAGGCGTGCATCCTCAATATGCTTGAGAGCTTCATTATGTGCATCATTTTTCATTAACAGGGTCACTAGCATTTCAATCATTCTCAAATCAACCTCGGTTGGCTGAGCTTTGACTTTGAGATAGTCTTTCAGAATGCCAATAGAACTCTCAACTTGACCACATTGTAGGTATAACTGAAAAGGACAGATAAAATTAATTTCTGTAAGTCATGAAATACAAGCAAAAAACGGATATGCCAGAAAGATACATGAAATAAGAGCAGACCTATGACACAGTAATACAGTAACAATAACAACAACAACCAAGCTTTTTTCCAAAACAATGTTGGGGTGGTTACATGACTGCTATAGAAAAAGTCTTTGGGATCCTCTACAGTCTACTCGTATTCTCCTCCTCTCCATCCTATCTAATGCTATCTCCTCTGTTAAGGCAAGTGCAATCATGTCTTCCCTTGCTACTTATTTCCATGTTAGCATAGGCCTACCCCTACCCCTTTCAATTTTCCCCACAGTATTCTCTCACCTTTCCCCACGGGTCTTAGTCTACCGGATGCTCCACATGCCCAAACCACTTTAAACGGTTTGCCTGCATCTTATCTTTAATTAATGATATCCCGACTCTTCCTTGGATATTCTCATTTCTAATCTTATCCTTCTTAGTGTTACAATAAATCTACCTAAGCATTCTCATCTCTGCCACCCGTCTTCTGACATAGTAATATACATAATAAAATGTTTTGGTCTCAAAGCAGTCCATAAGGTGTTGATTAAAGGCCCTATGTTTTAGCCTGGCTTTTGCAAGGTATTGGTTTAGCAAACAAGTCCCAAAGAGTTTATTAAAATACTTCTTTCAAATAATTATAAATAAATAAAAATGTTGCCAACGTTTTTGTTAAGATCTTAACGCAAGGTTTCGCCTTCCCAAACAAGTTCTGAAGTGTTCGTTAAAGTACTTTGCTGTAATGTTCTAACAAATTTGGCCTTGATTAGCTGAAACTTGAGTATTTTCATTCCTTCAAGGAATGGTTCTTCTCTCCTCTTTTCCCCTTTTGCCTTCTAATTCTATATGTATTGCTTTTTTGTCTCTATTAAGCCATACCCATAATATGTATCAACTAGGAGGGAACCTAACATCTATCAAAACATACATATGATATGGCAACTCAGTGTAATGACATACAAATTTGAAAAAGCTTTTCTAAGAGAAAATGAAAAACCTTTGATGCTGTCTCGAGTGCTTCAACATTCTCAGGGCAGAGTTGCCATACTTTTGCGTATAATTCAGCAGCTTTTTGAAAATCTCCAAGCTCAACATAGAATGATGCACCGTGAGATTTTAGAGTAACATCTGTAGGATCCGACGTTATTGCTTTAGAAAGGCAGCGCTTAGCTTCATCAATGTCTCCTCGTTCTCTGCATTTGATTTTGATGTATGTGCACAATTAACTACTCTATATTTTATTTTAAGACATAAAATCAGCTAGATGACTGAAGTTATAAAAAGATATAGATAAACTTCAAGAATGGCAGAAATCATCATATAATGACTACTATTTGAAATCATTATAGCAAGGAAAAAAAAAAACTTGATTGATGATGGCAATGGTAATGATATACATGAATAAAAGATGCAAATATAGATGTTTTATCTCTGCTCTCTGAAATACGATTGCATTTATACCTCTTATAAATCCTCCATTTGTCCTAAAGAATGTATGGTTTGAGAAAAGATTTATACGTAACAAAAATAACAACTAAAGGTGTGCGCATGAGGCTTCTATTGCACCATATCTTCCAACAACAAATGATAGTATCAGCAATCAAGAGTAACTCACATTGACCAAGTAAAAAGAAGTTTCCAGAGTGATGGATTTTTTGGCATGAAACGTGCAGCTAGTGAGTAACAGTTCATGGCCTTTATATCATCACCAAGAGCTCTATAGACAAGTCCAAGTGTATGGTATGAATCTCCAACTGTACGGTGTGAATTTGGAAACCTTGGTGCTTGCTGAATGACTTCATGCAACAGTAGTATGGCCTACCAACAATATATTTGAGAAGCGGCACAGCACAACTGCTAAATTATCATGTGAGACAGAACTAATTTACTAAATTAAAGCTAATTACAAAACAGCCGTGCCACAGAGCCCACCTTGTATTTATGCCCAACCTATACATCATGTCAAGCCAGTTCAAAATGTTGATTACTATGACACATTACCTTATGATTATCACCAAGTGCATAATGAAGAGTGGCATCACCAAGCATCCTTTCAATCACAGGGTTAGTTTTACTCTTTGAACCTCTTCGTCTTCCCCTTTTCTTATACTGCATAGGATACAGAAATAAGATAAGCTCGTATTGAAAGTGATGCAAAAGCAGATGCACAGAAACATACAAAAATAACAGACAATGTGATGCTACATAATTTTGGGCACACGCCCTTGTGCAAGAGCAACGGCCAAGCACGCTTGTGTACCGTCTTTTGCAAAAAAGACACACTTGTGTCTTTCAGCACACTGTCATGTGTGTCTCCATATCAAGACTCTCTTAGGCTTGTTTATCTCTTTACAACATCAACCAATCAGAATTCAATTGCCACCTTTGCAGTACAACCCGTTTACATAGCAAGAGCTATAAGGTTGAGTTCTTTTTCATGTTTATCTAAATGGAATATGAGGGAGCTTTTTAACTGTAAAATAGTCATACCTTCCTTGACTTTCTCCGATTACCATAATTCATGGCTTCAAATATTTCCTCCATGCTAGCTCCAGCCATATCTTCTAGCCGAGCTTTTTTTGTTGATGTTTCACTGTTGCTGAAGAAATTCCACCAATATGTCAAATTTTATAATGCTCAAACAAACTATGAGAACTTTTTCACAGATATAAATGTTACAAGTAGAAACAAACAAAAACGATAACTTTTTAAGAACTTTTAGGTATGTTTATATACAATTCTAAAAATGATTTATGTTATGATTGAATGACCCGACCTCTTTCGACCAAACTAGACGGACTTTAAGCAAGACTAAGGGAATACTTGGTGCAAAAAATATAAACCATCACCAGCACTCCAGCAGTAAACGGCACTTGTATACTAAAGTAAAGGCTAATATCAACTTTCATATACATTCATATGATGGGACAATTTGAAAATTGAACAAACATCTATGCAACAACTGAAAAATAAACACCTAACTCTGAAAATAAAACAGAAAGATTGTCTAAATTGAAAACCACTTAGACGATTATCAAATTATCGAAATGCTAAACTAAAACAGCACAGAATGGTAACAAATAAATGGAAACAAATAATATACCAGTGGCTATCAGTAAGTGCCTTCCGCTTTTTCTCCGCCAAAGCCTCATATTCTGGGCACTCAAATTGGTGATTAACTTGGACTCCCGAAGCATCATCCTCGGCACATTCCAAAGGATTTAGATCGCCGTCCTCTTCCTCATCATCCTCTTCCTCTTCGCTTTCATAGTTTTCTTGTTGTCCATCTTCAAGAGAGATCTCCAAATCTTTTTCAGTGCCCATACCAGAGGCACCAATTTCAATTTCACAAATGTTGCTCCTTTGCAATAACACGTACAGAAGTTTAATATACAATCAATTGATCCTGTGTTTAAAATCTATTGCGTGCTGGGGAAGATATCGCGATGAAAGACGAAACCTAACCCTCGTTATGTAGCAACCATACCAACGGACAACAATCACAAGCACTGCACATAAAATACAGAGAAGAGAAGTGAAGAAACTGGGGTGGGCTAATGGGCTTGGGCCAAAGGTTTCACAATTGAAATTCAATACTAAAGTTAAAGATAACCAATTTTGTTTGTTAAATAGTCTACGAACTTTTGTGTTTCGACCTAATTTGTTCTTTAAACTTTTGTGTTTAAACTTAATTTGGTTTAAACTTAATTTGGTTTACAAATTTTTGTTTAATTATTTTAGGCCAATATTTCAAAGTTTTGGGACCGTGTTGGGTCAAACAAAAAGTCATGAACTAAATTGGGTGTAAACATGAAAGTTTAGTGACTATCGTAGGTCAAAAAAGTTCAAATACAAAAATTTAAGAACCAAATTGAATATTTACCTTGCCTAAACATTACACATTTGTATTTGAAATCTAAGAAGAAATCAAGTCTAAAAATTTAAATGCAATCTTAATTATTTCATAATTTACATACAAATAATTTGACTCAAATTTAAAAATGAATAAATAAATTTAATTTAATAAAATAAACACTTATTTTACATCAGGAGACAATACATATAATTAACCATTCGTCCTCACTTTCTTATCTCATTATAGTTTATAAATATCGAATACAAATTAACCCTTATTCATTTTTGGTTTTATTTTTGTTAATTTCAAATGGTAATCGAAAACTGTCGTACCCAACAGATTCCCAGCTCCGAGTGGACGTCAGGTAATGCAAAAGTTGGTCTCCATTAATTCTCCAATGACAAGTATAATGAGATTCTTTGCGGTTACAATCGTACAACCGCGAAAACGCCTTAAACCATCCCCAAGGCGTTAAACAATTATATTCTGGGTTTTCAAATAAATCTCTGCTAAATTTCAATATGAATTGCTGGTGAGTATCTATGGTTCCTTCCTTGTTGCTCACGTTATTGAGTGGTGAGAAGCATTGTACGAGCACCGGTTTCGGAGAATCGTTCGTTATGATGATTTCTCTCTGTCGGAGTCCGAACAAAGCTGATTCCATCACATTGGAAAATGATAGAATCAGTAGTGACGCTATTGCAATATTGAAAATTATAAGGTTTCGAGGAGTAGTCATGGCTTTTTGTTCTGTTTTGTTCTCACAATTGGTTTTATAACATATATATAGTAACGGAAAGTATTTATTACGACAAATAAAACTGAAGTTATCGAGTTGTTTCAGTTTTCCTAGCTAGTTATATTTTGGTAATAAAGAAACCAACACGTGTCCTGTCAAGGTTATGTGATCCCGATCAATTTTGCGGCTCGACTCCTGTCATGTCATATCAACGGATATTCGGAGATTAAAAGATACTTAAATCCGTTGCAAAAAAATTCGGATTAAGTGTGTGCTTAAAATCTCCTCAACAAAGCTTGGAATGTTAAGAAAAATACCGAAGTATGAAGACGAAATAATAAAGAACTAGTTGAAAAGGTTAGGGAATTGGCTGCCGTGAGCCCTAAGGAACCGACCAAGCACGTCACCAAAACTCGTAATTTTCAATAATAAGCGTCACTTTCTAACAGTTCATTATAAGTTATAGCTTTAGGACTTATATCCACAATTGCCGATGAGATCATCAATAACCCAACTCTATTTTGTAATTCCTCTGACACCTGAATACCTTCAAACCCGTCTAACACCTCTAATTCTCTTAGGTCTATCATGAGTATCTGGGACCGTCTGATGAGATAAGTCAAGATATGATCTAATATATTGATCAATAGACTACCCTTGAGGTCTAAAATAATCAACTTAACACTACACCCTTAGTTGGTATAAACTCATGTTGGAGCTCTCAAATAAGTTATGCTTTAATAGTAATCTCCTAGTTTTTTCCTCGTCGATATATAGAACTTCTCCGTTGAGTCATAGCATGAATACATATTTGTCGCCTCATTAAGGCGACATGAATCAACGTCATAACATCACACAACATCATAACCCGCATGACATTATCATATCAGCACATCATTCTGACCAATCATGTAACACCACATTGCTCACACAACACACATTATGCGAGTATAAATACCTCCGTATTTATCCAATGGGCAAGTGATTTTTTGTCACATATCCAACTTCATTTTACACATTTTCAGTGGGGCCAAAATTTCACCAACACTTGCTCTTACGGGAACGTCCTGTCGTTTATTTAATTATTTCAAGTACGCGGGTCGGATCATGTACATGTTTTATCCCACGAAGGTACGGTGTCGTTTGCACGCCCTTATAGTTATTTCTCCGTCTCAGGTTTCACGTTCTTCCTTCCTCCTCGCTCCGTGGTGGCTGCCAACGTGTCTCTGACGGTGTCTGAAGACGGTGATTTTTCCGATTACTCTTACCAGGTGAGAGACTCTAGAATCTGTTTGGTTCTCGGGAAAATATGAGAGGAAACGACAAGGAAAATGACATTTAACGAATAAATGATCAAAAACTAAATTCGATTCATATTGCTAACGTTTGTCACTAATTTAGTCTTTTTATATTTGATTAATGGTTTTATAGTTTCTCTCATTATATTTATGCTTGTTGATAGTTCCATTGCATTATCCTGTGATTGGTTTGATTACTAAGGAATCAATTGTTCATTCACTTCTCTCTTATTTTTTTAACAAAATTGCCCACCAATTGTTTGTGATTTTGTTCTCTGTTGGAGAAAAATATCACAGAACAGTATTGAATTTACAATTGAAATGAAATTGGTAGCATGCTATAAGTAGTTTTTGGATAATAAGTGAAGCTGCCATTGTTAGTGTTTACCTTTATGGGCTTGTTTGTGCCAAAGATCTTGTTAGACTTTGCAGTTTAATGTGTAGGTTTTGCTAGCTTAGCAACATAGGACTTAGTCTAGTTGGTATACTCAAATGGCGTACCTTCCTTGCATGTTTATCTATATATATTTATATGTCCAAGCTTTTCATCGTCTTCATCTATTAAGACTTTGGATGGCCTACCTGTGTATTGTGGATTTTGGTTTTCCTTTTCCTTCTTGGGGTTGCTATTTTCAGCGATTAGTTCGACTTCTAGTTCGGGTAAAAAATGCTCTAAGATGCAAGTTTCTAGGAAACGAATCTAGTGGTAAATAAGTGATGCTAAGCATGTAACAACTACTGATTACTGAAGTTTAGTCCTCAATCCTCCGAAACACATAAATTAGTAAATGCCAGGTTGAAATTTCCTCTTATATTGATATTTTGAAACTTAATTTTGTTGGTTTGATCCACAATTAGGTTTCTACATTGATATATGTTTCTTCATTGCCACCATTGGCATAAAATGTGTGCCAACCTTGATTTTGCACTATTTTTGGCGTACTCAGTTTCTCCTGTATGAAATGTGTTATGTTGGAAGGTGTCTTAACTTAGTGCTTATTATCTTGAAGGGAATCAAATAACAGTCAATGAGTGGGTTTTACATAATTCATTAGTTGCATACATCAGGTATTGTGCGCCCATTGGCACAACAAGTGGACATTGTAGATCAGCTTCTGTCGTATAAGCTGCTCAAATCTGTAACTTGTGAGCACATGACATGAATTTAACAACTTGACGTTATTCTGGTTGTATTGTCGTTGTTGTTGTTGCATAAAAGTGTTACCATTGCCAATACTTCATACTCCCTCCGTCCCAAAATGAGTGTCCTATTTCTCTTGAATTTTTGTCCCAAAATGAGTGCCCTCTTTCCTTTTTTAGCAAGTTAGTTATGCATGAATTGTCAATAGTATCCTTATAACTAGTTAGTTAACATCCCTTAACACATGATCATAAGGATACAAGAGTAAATATACCACACTAATTAACTTCTCCTAAATTTTTCTCAAAATGGAAACAAGGACACTCATTTTGGGACGGAGGGAGTACATGATTAATCATCTTTACCCAATTGCATAATATATGTTTTAAGCATTGTGAACCTGAAAAGACAAGGAGATGTTTTATAGATGAGTTTTAGTCATCAAAGCGATTGCATTGTTGCATAATTATCTGTAAAATTATTTTAGGGAAACCTCATTAAAAATTTAAAAGTTAAGGAACCACAAGCCCGTAGTCTTACAAGCAAAAATCTTTCCTGACAGAACATTACCAAATGCCCACATGGACTGTATTTTGATCTTGATCACGCCTTGCTTCTGAGAGGTTTATTGGTCCATCTAGTATGTGTCTGTCTTAATTTATGTTCTATCCTCATTATGCCATATAAATTAAAATGATTGTTCTGGTAGATCCTTATGCTGGACTGGTTGATAGACCCCTGAATTCTTTTACTTGCCCTTTTAGAAACTCGACTCCCCATTTCTCAAGAAGGAGTGGAACTAAGTTTCCAAATCAACTTAGAAATAGGTTTTGGACTTTATGTGTTCTTGGATTTTTCTTATAATTTTAACTGGAAGCATGGAAAATCATAAATTTATGGCACTTCATGCCCACTACCTTGCTAGCTCTATCATTTTTCTCACTAGATCTGTTAATCTGTCCCTCAGTTTCACTCCCTGTACAATCTAAGGTCTTATGTGCCAAGCCTCCAACTCTTTTTTCTTAGAACAGTTGTCCAGTGGGTCACCAGCTCATCAAATGGATAAGATTATGGTGATTTGTAACCTTAAATAGTTGCCCACATGCATTCTGTGTTCTTATTATATTGTTTAAAGTCCAATTGACATTATTGTATAAAAGGGAAATAATGGAAGTATCAATTAAATAGGACACATGATGGGACACGGTAGAGAGTGTTAGTTGAGGAACGGTAGTTGTTTCTCCCGCTTCCTGTCATTATTTGAAGTTTGAACCATCAAAACTATAAGGCAAAGGCAATATTTAAACCCAAATCTAACCATCTTTTTAGCTCATTCTAGCAAAACTCTTTACATCATTACGATCATCTAGTGATTTGTATTTTCAGTTCTGGCCTAACTCTGACTTTTAACCTCCAAGGAAATGGTGACTTCTGATTTCATTTTACCACTGATCCTCCTGCAAAGCCTCTATATTGATTTCTTATTACTGTGATATCTCTTGTTATAATTGTACAGTTCATTTTATAACATCTGCAGCTAATCAAAACCCCATATGATTTGTTCAAGACAGAACGGATTTGATCTGATCTTATTCAGTTATTATAATTCTCATACATGTGCGTGCTAACACTTTAAAATGATCGAATCTGTGGTTTACAGAAAAATTTGTAGCCCCAAATCTTAGAGTAATATATTTGATTTCTGGGTATTATTCTGCTCTGTAAGCTTACTATTTGAAAGCAAAAGCAGATTGTACTACGGGTTAGCGCATTCGGTACTATATGATGTGTTTGGCAATATAGTCTGCAGAGCCTCGTGCTTCTATTTCTGCAGCTTATATTCTCAATCCAACTAACTCTTTGGATCATTAGGTGTGCACACACCACATATACTGTAGACAGATAGATAGATAGATAGATACAAACACAGCGTGAGTAGCAAAGTTTCTTGATTAGTTCAATTACTAAGAAGGGACAAATGGAGGTGGAGAATCTATTCCCCTTTGGAACTTATGATGCCAAAACGTGAAGAATGGGCATTCATGAGTGAGTGACATAGAAATGCACAGGCAACCTCTATTGAAAAAGACTTTCTTCATAAAAATATGTTGTCATTTATTCCATTTCAGAGTAATGTATTTAATATTGCATGGTACTGTTTTGTGGTAGGTTTTCAAACCAGACTTCCAAAACAACCATTTCATCCACTCTTCAACAGCTAACTGTCTCCTGAAGGTTGATGAGTAAGAAGCCTTTTTTTATGAAGGATGGCCGTATAAACTTCATGTTCTTTGTGCTAAAGCTTATTGTCATGGCCATCTTGATTTGACTCGGTTCTTGATGCCAAGCCATCCGAAAGTGGATGTTCCATTGACGTGTCAAGGTCCCAATGGCTGCGCAACTCAGCACTTTCAGTCTGATTGCGTGGCGTGCTTGGATTTATTAGATAACTTGGTGATTGGATATTTCTAATTAAATATGGTTTTATTAGTCTCAGCCGATGCAAATTACTATATTGGATGATGGTCATTTATGTTGCGTTTATCACATGATCTCTTGTTTGATGTATGATAGTTTTGAATACCCGAGAATCATTCAACCATGAGAATAGTAATTAATGAAACAAAGAGAAAGGTGGTTGAATGCTCATAACTCCCTTAGTTGTACCAGGCTACTTTGCATTTTACTAGGTTTCAAAACTAGATACTCGAATCATTGATTTTTTTATTGTGGTTACTTTTTGGTAAAACGTTGAAGATTGGATTCGTATGTATGCTGATAACATGTAGTTTTGTGCCTGCAGATAATTTGCAGACGCAAACTGCTAGCCTTGGCACTTTCTTGCTGCTGGACACTGAGTATCATACTTTCACCTCTTATATCTGCTAAACTTTTGAGTATGGACGTGTACACCAATTTTTCTGAAAGTAAATATAGTTTATTATCTTTTGACTTCCTTTTCCGAGCTTGCGTTACTTTCTTTGATAACCTTTCTTATATCCTCATCATTCTAGTTTCTTTACTTTTGCAGCTTAAATTCATATCATTTTCCACATCACTCCCTGACTTTTCCTTTTCACTCTTTGCAATTAGTTTTTTCATTTCATGTTTTGTGTGTAGACCCAAAACTTGCTTCATAAGAAATCTAATAATACTTGTAAGTGTAAAGAAATCAAGATACTTCTTGCCTATGGGGTTCTTGGGGCTCTCTTTTTTTCCTTAATAGATGACAAAAAAGGATATATGAAAATTTTAGATAAT
>JAYMTK010002962.1:0-12978 GCA_036897405.1 Pelargonium myrrhifolium | reverse complement strand
CAGCCACCTCCCCCGACAATGCCGCGTCCACTTTTCATTTTTTAACAAGATTAACCAATCAACATTATTTAAATAACGTGTTTGTTGTGGTTGTGGCATAATTATGTCCCAATTGAAAACAATAACAAAAACTTGGCAAGGCAAGACTACCAAGGTTGTGTTTATCTGATAAATTGTATTGAATCAACAGGAACAAGTCAAGTAACAAATGACTCCACATAACAACCCATTTCAAGTTTCAGCCATTAAATTTACAACTCAATATTCGAAATTATTTTCAACAAAATGTCCGTCCATACATACCATGGCATGGCATCCCCAAAGACTGTAAAGAGAAATCAGTTCATTTTCATTCAGTTGTGTTACAGTAGTGCACAGTGCTTCTCACTATGCATCATCAATCATGATGAACTATTTTGGTTGAAAACCTAACTTGGTTCAAACTATATATCAAACAATATTTTATAAATGTTCTACACCTGAAAACTTGATTTGGGCATGAATTATTTGTACTTCAACCATGAAGTTCATAATATAACCTACAGAACTAACTAATGACCATTTTAATATCTGAAAATTAGGGGTCAAATGGAAAAAGACAAACTGGGGATTATGATTTTTTGGTGCAGGGAGGAGAAATCACTCATTCCAAGGTCTTCAGTAACCTGAATAACCCAGCTGCTTCCCTGATCCTAGAGAACTCGATGCAGAAGGCTTGGACTTCAATGAAAAGATCCTTAACTGCAATAATCCCCAACCGATATCATCAGCATTGCACTCAATCATTATTACAACATTTCAAGCATAAGATGGGAAGTATAATAAAAGCAGCTTCTACTTCTAAGAGATGGCCAGATGAACACAAGTTCAATCCAACTAACAAAAGTATTAATAAATGACATATTCACCACCAACTCTCACTCCAATCCAATTCAAAAAGCAACGCAAAAGTAACAGTTACTCTAAACATCAGGACTTGGGATATGAGCTGAGGCTTGATTTAAGTATGAAAAATAGGAAAATGAAGAAAAGGAAGTGATGGTTTTTGATGTAGACAATCATTTTTAGCCAGCAGCGCTTGAATGGAAAGATAAAGGTAGATAGAGGGGCAAGGAGAAGAGGTCAGAGTTAGAGAATAAAGCTCAAGGTGGGAGAGAACCAGAATAGGGGAACTTGAGGAGTGTACCAAGGGAGTTTGGGATGAGGTTAATAGAGAAGATTGGTGTATAGCAAAAGCAAAGGAAGCTGATGAATGCATATGTTAGGATACCTCAGAGGTGGATGTGATTTAGGATTATGCAAGGGATTTACAGAAATATTTTGTAGGTTTTGCCAAACGACGTCCTTTTTAGGGCTTTTAGTAAATTTTCCAGACAAAATTACATTCAGACATGAAATCAACTGTGCATAATCATATCAAGTCGCTAGGAAATAATAAAGTTTCAAGTGCAATATGAACAGAGTAGACTCTCACCATCAATGATTCTATTTCGAATTAAACTTTGTAGGAAAACACATACAAGTCTCACAAGTCTGTTCTGCATGTACTTGTCCTGTTGGAACAAGAGAAAGATCAGTGTATAATTCATGGAGTGTTAACAATGCAACACACAACTTGATCTTTAAATGAATTTTCTTCTCAAAGAAATTGAATGCATAAAGTTATAAGAAATGTAATTATTCATGGAGCTTATCAACTTGAGATCCACATTGTTAATAATTAGATAAAATGGATTCAGAGTTTCAGATTATCTATATAACCAGGATGCTTAGTTAACTAAACATTCCTACATATAGGAGATGGTTCAAAATCTTAACATATCCAACTCATCAAAGCAACTCTTGAGCCTATTTGTGTCAAAATAAGACAACAAAGCCAGTTCAAACTAGACTAAGAATCAAATTTGATTCCTGATTAACAGTGATTTCGAAAAGAATCAATTTTCTAAAGTTCACAAAGTAAATCTTCATGACGACTGAGAAACATTTTTAGTCAGATTTCATTATATCTATGTAAATCATGAATTCAAGTTATCCTGAAGAGCCATAATGTTTGCCTGAGTGACGAAACTTGTTCTGTTGTTTAAAAAATATTACTCCCCTGATTAAGCTGGATTCTAAAGGCATTCTGGAGAAAAGATTACATAAGATCATTAAATTTACAGTATTTGTTTAATACATCAGATATCAACTTCCTCTCTGCCTGTCTATTTAGTCTTTCATCTTCTAGACAACTTTTCCCATGTCAGTCTAATATTCTTCCTCAATAAACACACATCGTACCAACTAAACTAATTTGTATTTGCTCATAGAATACTCACATATTGAGGCACCAACACAGAAAAACAAGAATAAAGCTTAGTTAAGGGAAGTACCTTTATATTCTCACAGGATGATATACAATTAGTTATATACATGCGTACAAATTCTTTGGGCAGTTCAACTGTTGTTGTGAGTCTGTTCACAACTTCCATTGAGTGCAAACTCATGTCCATACTGACTAGAACGGTAAAATATCTGCATGCACAGTTTAATTATAGTATAAACAATGGTAATAAACAAAAGAAATATATTATTTGAGGGAACACATGCAACATGTTCTGACACATGCTTACAGGAAGTAATCAAAGCACCTAAAACATACTCAGCAATTTCAGGAGAATTTATCAACTTTGTGAGAACGTCAACAGCTATAAGGGGATTGTTCTCCACCAAATCCTGTGAGCAAAATAGGATGTACTAAATAGCAAGGAAGCAACAGTTATATCAATAATACAAATGTATCTCAAATCATCAACATACATACCGGTAGCTTTTTTGGTGTCAGTCCACAGTGATATACAAGCTTTGGGTCATTTGCCAACTCTACCAAGACTTGCTGTTCAATAGAAAAAAAAAAAAAAAAAGTGTCAACTCATTTCTCCCAACAAATTAGTGATACGACAAACAATAATAGAATGTGTAGTACATGATATGCATCTTTTCAAATCACATAAACTAGCATGAGAACCTCTTGTTGTGCAGGCGCAAGTGGTCCCTTCAAAGCTTTTCCAATCAAGTCCCTAACTGCTTCTCCTCTGCTCGTATCAGCACACATGCCATAATCCCATAAAAGCTCATGATTGTTGTCAGGGTTGAGCCACACTAGCTGAAGAAGACTTGAACAGGCATGTGTAAAAGAAGTGAATTGAAAAAATCAATCGGAGATTATGCTACAAATATAAAATATGTCTACCTCCCCATCCTGTATTGGAAGCCTTGGTGGGAGAGGCCTGATCCACTGAGGACCTAATCCCTCAAGTGACAAGTTCGCCAACAATCCAGTTACTGTCTCATCTCTATCTCCAGTTCCAAGTTTATGTTTTGCTCCTGGTTGCAAATCAAACCTAAAAAAGCATCTCATGCATGAAACAATATGAAATAGAATAAAAGCTAAAGGGAAGATAATAATTGATTCTCGGACCAAAAGACCCACTCTGGTGAATTTGCATCACACCCACGTGGTACATCAGGATCCGGCACCACATTCTTCACCGCAGCATTCTTAAACAAACAATTATAATTTTCAGGATGAACTTTATCACAATATTGCTGCTGCAATTGTTCGCGTTGTGGGAAAGCCTGGGAGCAAAGAACATATAAATAACAAAAGGTGGAAACCAGATTATCAACAAAATAACGGAAAGAAAAGATAATTTTTTATTTATAAATTCAGTAAATTGAACACCATACAAAACACCTTAGTAACAATGATCATTTGCAGCCTTGCATTTACTCATAAAAGGGATAATAATGCACATACAATTATGAGTACATATATACATATATCTTACATGATGTGAAGCATCAAAACTTTTGATATAATCAGCCACCGATTGTTTAAGAAGCTGCAACAAAGACACCCTCTTCAGTATACATAATTATGATAAACATTTAAAAGCAAAAAGAGTTTGAACATAACGAAGATGCCACATTTAAACAAAAGCAAGATGTTCCAAATCAATTATAGGTAGTGACTTATACAAATCAGACACAGTTAATTAAACTAAAATAGTTTATTTAGAGAAAATCTGTTGATACAACTTTCTCAGATACATGAAATGTGATATAGAAAAGATCTCACACGTAATAGTTACCAATCACCCCAGGCCAATCCAAATACAGACATGGCACCCTACTTACCTTCCCTAATATTAAACTAAAACCAAGAAATATTTTCCCCATACTAGGGTCCTTCCCCAGCCTATGTATTAAAGAAAATAGTCCAATATGGTACCTTTCCACAAATCAACCTACTGTCATGAACTACATTATTATAACAGTTCACCACATATTCCCATTCTACTCAACCCTGTCCTGAAGAAAACTGCCTCAGCCACTTACCTAGCAACACTTAATTAAAAGCGAGCAATCTTAGTTGCTTCGAAACAAATATTCTGCAGGGAAGAACAAAACTATAATCTACAGAACCAAAATAGTTAAAATTGGGCAGACAACTCTCAGTCAAAGTTGCTTCCAAGCAAATTTTGCTACTTATCCAGCAGCCTTCCCTAAAGAGTCACCCATCCAACTATCCAAGTCTGAAATAAAGGGGCTGAGAGGAAGGCCTAATTAAGACACACAATCCTTTGCTAGCTATACGACCTCCAGCTAGAACCAACTCATTCCTTTATCCTTTTGGTTTAACTTTTAAAGTACAAACAATTGTGAATAATATTCAACAATGTACTCTTAGCTTCATTATCAAATCTTATTATTTCACCTATACTGAGAAGCAGTAACTCATAGAGCATCATACCTGACTTGAAAAATCAAAATAAATTATTCAGCTAATAACCATCAGCTTCCTCTACTTAATGCTTCCGATCAATAGATAAAATAAAAATATATAAACATATATACAAAGAAAATGATGAAGAACAAGAAAAAAAACGGTGAAGATAATAAATTCCCTTGAGCCACTAAAGAAATCTGCCCACCCTTGTTAACCACACCGAATGATAAACAATAAAAATAAAAAAATCTCACCCAACAAGTATAAAAACACTATTCACTCAAATGGTTTATCAGCAAATCCCTTATCCATCACATGCAACAGAATTCCTGCAATCTCTTTGTTCAGATTGCACGGCAACTCCAGAATCCAGACCTCGGTCTAGATTGAAAACACTCATTACTCATGTACACTAAATCCTCTATACGTGAAGACACATTAGTAATAGACACATACCAAGGAAGCGTAATAGAGTTTAAAGATTCCTAGTTTTATCAGAAGCCACTATATTACATATAATGAAGCTCAGGTACTGAGTGAACATTGATATTAACCACTTATTTGCAAAGTTCACTCGCATGCCTAATTGCCAAAAAGTTTGTTAACCTTCATAACCACATACAATAAGCAAGCTTAGGACAGAACAACTAAATGAACAAGATTATTCCATATCACATATTCGAGGGTTAAACAGAGGGGGACTGACCTCTTTACTGCCACCAGAACCTAACAGTTGAAGAATAAAAGCCCTCTCACATTTTTCAGCTTCTTCATCGCATGCAACCTGTAAGATCCCACAGATAGAAAGCACAACAGAACATATTAGTTCTTGAATCATCATTATCTAAGTTATATTGCAAAGTAGAGACACAAGGATGCAATTAGAATGAATTAGTGCCTGCTTGTGCAGGGTTACTTTAAAAAGAATAAAAGCTAACAAAGGGACGATAGAGATAAATAGGAAAAACACTGAGAGGGAATATGGAGAAATAGAACGAGAGGAAAAGGGACTGTTGAAAGAAATAGCTTAAATGGCATAGAATGAGTCCTATGATATAAGTGGGTTCTGAAGTTGTATAATTGGGAAAGTGAGTTGGGGTGAGGGGGAAGCTCCGTAACGCATTCCTTGCCTTCATAGTATATTATAGATAATTTACGAAAACCAACAGTAATTTTATATCCTTTACAAAACTAGGATATAGTTTCTTAGTTACCTTTGCCACTCCCAACAGTTAGTATGTAATTAGGATAAGGCTTCATAAATTGCAGCAGTTGAACTAAGTTCATATTTCATAAATCAACTTACTAAGAATACTTAATACATAGAGATGCGTATTGTTCGTGTAAATGAAAAAACTTTGTCAGTGGTATATTTAGCACAAATAAAACACTCAACCAATCAAAATGGGGCAAAGAGAATTGCATTACTTCACTCATGACATACATGCATAAAAATGTTCTTGTTGCAAATTAAGGCTCAATAAGAAAAATCAAAGAAATAACATTTCTAGGAAATGTGGCATGTATAAAAGAGCAGCCCATTGCACGAAGCTCCCACTTTGTGAGGTTTGGGGAGGATTATTTATGTATGCAACATAACCCGCGTAGAAACTATTTTCTGACTCGAATCTTTGACCTCAATGTCATGAGACAACCTTACTCGATCCAGTAAACTCAGAGAAAATGAGGCATGTATACTTTCCAATATTATTATATTATTACTCCAAATGGCTAATTGCTAGGGATGCATTACTTAATTACATTGGATCAAATAGGCTATAACAGAAAGATTCATATTCAAACTGCAATTGTCATCAAACCAACAGACGCCAATATACTAAGGTATTATGGCTTAAGTCTGAACTTCCATTTACAGCCATACAGAAAAACACCGGACTCTTTAAACATTCCTACAGAGAAAAAGAATTTAACAGTACAAGAAAGTAAACGGCCTCTAACAGCCTAGCCTTTCTTATGCAGACACATATGTTTATATGTATTACCGGTAAGTATGCAAAAGTGGCTTTGTTTAGAGTTTAGAATTAAAATTCTGAGAGTATGACTGAGTGCTTACATTTATAAAAAGAGATATGAAGGGGTTTGCAGAAGCTGGCTTGGAGGAATAAGCATGATGAAGAATAGCGAATGCAATCAAACGTTCACTAGAACGGAGCAACCTTTTATCCTGCAATGACAATAAATCCAACTAATGAATAGCAACACAATTAACACAGAAGCCATACAAGTAGCAGTCTTACTCGCCCAAGATATCAGCAAGTTAGTGTAAAAAAAATGTCATATAAGAAAAATTCAACACTAACACATAAAACGCTAATGCCGAGAAGGTGACACAGGGCCCGTTCTTATGCACATGAAAAGTAACTAACAAGGAATTAAAAAAATAAAAACTTTTTGTACAGGAGATCAACAAAATAACGTCAACATCATAGTCTCAAGCTACATAATTTGAAATCAAGCGTTCCCATCCCAAGTGTTTAAGCTTAAAACTTCAACATAGCCTGTCCAAATCCCCCATAAATTTACAGCTTCATATGCCACCTTCTCTAATCTACCGCACTAGAGCTTATCTAGAAAATTTCAAGCTGCCCACCGAAAAATTCTGGCCAAACCACGAAATTACCGGTAAAAAATAAGACAACACCAAACCAGCTTGTACTCACAACAACCCTAAAACACTAACCCATCCAGTACTGCAAAAGGTTTGTATGAAAACCCTAACCCCCGTGACACATCTTTCAACAACAGTAACAGCACCCAATACCCAAAACCCTCACCAATTGGTACTAAATTGGAGAACCACACACGCATCCACATACGCACAATGAATTCGACAAACCCAAACGCATTGCAGAGAGTGATAGAGAGTAAAATGAGGAGGTTGCTTGCCTCAACGATGATGGCAAGAGAGGAGCAGAGCCTGAGGTGGAGGGAGCGATTCGGGAACTTGGAGTTGAAGTCGGACATGATCTCATCGAGCGGCCGCTGCTCCGCTTTGAGCAGAGAGTAGAGCGTCTTTGAATCTTCAAGGCTGATCATGGCTTCCAAGATTTCGCGGAATCGAAACTGAGAAGAGAAAAGAGAGATACAGATACAGATAGTGAGGAGTGAGAGAGAGTGTATGACTAAAATGATGGTAAAGTTGCAGTAGGCAGTTGGATTGGAAGTCAACCTCTCGAGAGGCCCACACCAAATGGTTATATTTGGGCCAAGGCCCAAAAATAAGCCCATTTAAGCCCCTTTTATATATACACACACCTAAATTCACTTCACAAAATAAGTCGCGGTGGTTCAGTTCATACTTCATTTTGATTTGGAAGAAGGAAACTACAAAGCGAGGATTTTTCCAGGTAATTTCGAGTTGTGAATATGATTATCGAGTCGAATCGGATCTTCGTTTTGCTAGTCGTTCTAGGTGTCTTTGGTTTCTGTTGGAACTCAGGTTGGGTCTAAATTATATATGTCTGAGTGGTGTTTGGTTGCTGAAAAAGTTTTTCTGGGAGTGGTTTTTTGTTTCCAGTGTGTTTTATCCAACTTATGGATTTCTTACTTTTCATGAATTTAGTGAAATATGTATATTGTCGAGAGCTTGTGAAGTCACACCAACTGTTTAATGAAATTCCTAAGAGAAAATGTTGGTCGAAGAGTAAAGTGGAGCCATCAGGGTGTTAAACCAATGAACTCATCTTGCAAATGTAATAGGCGTAGAATGCAACTGAAACCATTGATTAATCTCCTCAATAATTCCCCCAACCCATCCATGTACATTTAAAGAACAGGTGCTTTGCATCCTCTTGCCCATCATCACTTAAAAGTTAAAACACATGTATCTTCGTTAATTATCCGCAGACTTCTCACCATCTGTTTAGTTAGTAATCTCTGCCACAAGGTAATCCGCATTATATAGGAGTGCTTAGGTATGCTCAATCTATTCCTCACACTCATATCCAGTTATATATGGGTTGAACTCCCAGTAGATGATATGCATAACCACTTCTCAAAGAATATCCCATTAGGGATCTTGCTCCATTTACCTTGGACAAATCCATGATCTAGTGTGTGTTTGACCTATCTATTTTCTTCCAAAGTCCAATCCCTGCTACTGTTTGCAGGGATTTGTTTTGTTGTATTTTTGTAGCAGTTCTTTGTGTGTTGGATTGGGACACTAATTTTGGGACAAAATGATAATACTTATTTCTATGACTTTGTGACATATCCTATGTTACACTGACACTCTCCTCCAGTGCAGTGTGTCCACATTCGACACACGAATTGTGCATGATACGCAACCAACAAGCATAAAATTAAAAGAAAATAATAAAAAATATTCTACAGGCTAAGAGCCTGATACATGCAAATCTGGAGTCTGTCATATTTTTGAATAGAACATAATTTTTTTTTTAAACAAGGAAGATAATAATGATTAAAAAAACATAATAAAACAACAAAAACCCTTCCTTCCTCTTCTTGAGACCAAACGCCAGAACACTTTGATCTTCGCATAATAAAACAACCAAAACCCTTCCTTCCTCTTCTCTTTTGAGACCAAATGCAGGTTAGTGTTAACGGAATGCTATGTTTGGGTTAATGTTAGAAAGTTATAGTTTTAGGGTCCATAAATACATTTGTACATATTTTATTGTCATTTTGATTTGTTTTTAATTTTGATTTTTGTGGTATCATTTGCTGTCCATGAGCCCATTTTATAATTTGATGTTTATATATATATATATATACAACTTTTCAAAAATATATTTATAAAAAAAAAAAAACATTAAATGTTACATATCATAGATTTTTTAAAATTACGAATCACTTCCTGAATCGTGGCGCATATTGGTTTTGATGCAACATAACATAGTCTATATCTATGGCAACCTGAACCTCTTCAAGGGTTAGTTGGTTGTTCAAGTCATGTTGTGTATTTGTGAATTTGGTATACTATGATGTTTCAAATGGTCACCAACTTCTAGAGTAGAATTGCTACCTGCAGATGGTCCAAGAAAAGAATGTCATACCATGACAATAGTCTTACATTAGATATGGGATACTGAATTTTATTTGTACCACGTAATGTGATTATTATAATGCATAGGAGTAAACTTACTCCTTGATGTCATTGATTTCAGGGCTAGGAAATGGCTAAAGGTCTGATATGGGCCACAGCAGAGGATTTGGCTAGGAATAGAGGAAAGGTTCTCTCCCTTTATCGCCAAATATTGCGAAGCCTCAATTCCCCAAACTTGCCACTTACTTTAGCAGCAAGACTGGCTAAGAAGGCTGAGGTTCGTGGCATCTTCATGTTGGGTGCTGAGGAAACATCCCTACACAATATAGAGGATCTTATTGATGCTGCTGATTATTCTCTTTCCCTCCTCAGAAAAGGTGAAATCCCCTAATACATTCACTGAGTAAGTTATTCTCTCTCTCTCTCTCTCTCACACACACACACACACATTTTGGCCTTTAGATGCATATGCATACATACAGAGTTACAAAAACATCTCAAATACATTAACGGGTGAAACTCATGTTTTTCCTTTCCTCTAGTTGATTGAAATCAGAACCTTGGTCCTTTATTTAGTGTGCAAAAATCTAAATATTTCTTTTGCATCCATCTAGAACATGGCTTAATGAACAATCTTCAATTTTGTTACTGTACTGTATAGTTTCATTCTTTATGGTGATCAAGTGACTAAGGTGTTTTTTACTGACCTTTCATTTGTCTAGAAGGAATAATGATTTCATCCTGTTGTGGATTTCCAATATTTCTTAGCTATAGGTAGTGGGTTCAAATCCCGTTAGGTGGGGCAGGGAGGGATTTGAGGAAAGGAGGAGAATTGCTCCCTATTGTGTTGATTAGCCCATTTTGAAAAGAAAAAAATATATATATATTTTTCTTAGCTATAAATTTCATGGTAACACATGCAGTTGTGGTGCTCTAATGGCTTAATTTCTATAGCTTAGATGTATAATTCTTTAAAACCTGTTTCTTCTTTCTTTTCATGTTTCTTTTGGGTTGCTATAGCTTTGATCTATAATTCTCTAAAATCCTTAAATTTGCACTAAGCCAAACTAATGGCATATTGCTATTAACCCGTTATATTGGAGACTAGGGTGCGATGATGTAAACTATAATGTAGGGAAGGAGATAGGGGAGAAAGACTTGAGATATAGGAAAGGGAATAATATTCAAGATTGAATTGGAGAGAAGAATTTATAGGTTCTTGTATATTGTTCATCATCTGGAATCGATCCTATTTATGACACAGTATCTTTGTAGGCTATTGAAAGCCTAAAATCACAGAAACTATATTTAGTCCAACTCCACACTCTACATTGAAACACATTTAAGAATGATTATCTTGTTGTAAGACCTTGAACATTTTCAAAATATAAATTGCTGCTGCTTTGATGGATTCCAATAAGAAAAATAATTGAATGACACCGATACTGTTTGTGGGCCTTATCTATGAATTGTACTGCATCTTAATGTCTTAAACTGGGTGTAACTGCAAAGTAAAGAAAACATTAACCAAAACTGATTTCTGATTACTGGAGGCACCCTTGGTTGTTATCTTATCCATGTACAAAACCATACCATTTGCCTCGCAAGAAACTATATTCAAGTATCAGGTTGTCTCTTCAGTGCCTTGCATCAAATAGGCCTATAAGTTAACTGTTTCAGAATGAGTACAGTATATAAGGTTCTATCAATGGATACATTCTTTAAAAGAATGCAAAGACATCCATCCATTAACTGATTTTTGGATAATTTGTATCTCAAGTCTCAAGTGAAGTGCCTATTTGGATGTAATTGAAACATATCTTATGATATGCTTATCCAGTAACTTGTTCCAGAAAATATACATCTCTATGCAAAATGATGATCATGAGGTGTCTGAGTTCTATGTAGCTAGCTTTTAGAAGAAGGAAGCTGTGCTATTAAATGGTTTGTTTTACAGGGAAGAAAAATTAGCAGGAAAACTTGCTGATCTTTCTTGACAGGATTCCATGTAAAAACAATACCATCATTAATGATAAATCTGTCACATCCTATAAATTTTTTTCTTCAGTTTCATCAATATTATTTAATGTGCTCTGATTAGTATAGGCCTTTGGGGTATTGTTTGTTCTGCACGGTATCCTTTATTCATGTGGTTGTCGTAGTATTCTTTAACTGAAGCAGTCACCTAATTATGTTTTGGAGGGGTTTGAAATTTGAAAGGAACAAGATCCTATTTTTAACCAAGCTACCAACCATAAAACCCTGGCTCAGGCTGACCATAACTTTTTGTCCCTCTTTGCTGAGCAATGTTTCTTTTGTTTAGAAAATTGAATTTGTCTATTGCTTTTTGCTGGGCAGGTACTTAACTACCTTGGTGAGAGTGGGTTGAAGGTGTCACTGATTTCTTGGACACTAGTGGTCCTTTTTGCCAGGTTTGATTGAGTCACATGTTGGGAGAATAGGTCAAGGTCTGATTATTGATGAGCATAAATGTTCATGGATAATCAATATGATTATCAAGGTAAACAAAAATCTTTAGTGCAGTGCCAGCATCCTTCATGCTTATTTACCATTTCACTCTTTTGAGCAACTTATGTGTATTTAAAGTTTTATAGTGTTCTTTTACGTGTCCTTGCACGCCAAATGAACTTAAAACTGTATCTCTGTGAAACTGGCGTTAACAGTTAGTTTTATCCCATTATCATTTTCGAATCGGCAAATAAAATACACCAAGATGGACTAGAATAAGGAAGCCATTGTACTTTTTTGTGATCCAGTTTGTGTATTTCATGACATGTTGTTCACCCAAGAAGAAGATGCTATTCATGGAAGCAATTACCACTTTAGCAAATTCAGGCCAAATTTCTCTCATTTGGCATTTCATGTGGTATTAGTGGAGACTTGGTGATGTTCTACTAAGCAACAAATTTTCTTTCCTTCTTTTTCTATCTGAGCTCAATATTCAAGAACTAACCAAAACAAAATAACAAATAACGAATATTTATGCTACTCATACTCTAAAATCAATATGAAATACTGTAATAAACTATTACCAAATCTTATAACTAACTGAATAGTGAATACTAAATACTAAGGTAGTGTTTGATTGCAGAGACAAGAGAGTGGATTGGATTTTAAAATCCACTATGTTTTCTTATCCACTGTTTGATGTGAGATA
>JAYMTK010002961.1:0-12979 GCA_036897405.1 Pelargonium myrrhifolium | reverse complement strand
AAAGTTAACGGAATGGTTAAATCTAACGGAAGTTCTCAATTTCTAATAAAAGGGGTAGTTCATTGAACACTTTTGAAACATGGGGGGTCGTGAAAATAGGCCAAAACTAGGGGGATTTTGTACATTTACCTCAAAAAACAATTTGAATTTAAACTCGCTTGTATCCAAAATTCAATCGCACGTAAAACTCATCTGAGTCGTTTGATCCATTTTGGTTTGCGATCGAATTTATTATACAGAACCACGGGTAAGATTGCTTAAATTTGTACATTTGGTGTATAATTTGAAATACAGTTTGATCTAATTTGATCTAAATTTTAAGTCAAATTCGTATTACTCTTTATCATTTCATATATGATCCAAAATTTAATATTGTTAATTAAATTATCGGAAGTGGGTACTAGGTGAGGAGATGATACATAGTGCGATGTTCGTCGGAGTTGTTGATGTGGAAGGCCATATGGGGGTAGAACCAAAGGTGAAATACTTTACATGGAAAAAAAAGATGAAGAAAAAAAGCGATATGAGGTTGTCTATAAGTGACGAAGGGGTTGGTCCAACAAAGAGTGAATGTTATGTTCGGTAGTTTGGGAGTGTTGGAGGCGTTAGCATTAGTGTGTCACTTGATCAATAAGTGGGTAGGGAAGGCGGTTGATCGTAGGGATGTCAATTTGTGAGGCGAGGTCTTGTGTATAGAAAGAAACTTGTGAAATTATCAAAATGAAGTTGTGTGGAGCTCGAGTTGAACCTAGCCTTACCCAAATGTTCTCTCCCACAAAGAATGAAACTCTTGAACAAACACTTTATTTGAAACATAGGTGGTAGTAGATAGCAGAAATATAATAAGTTGCACAACCAAAACCAAGAGACTAATGTGAAACATAGAAAATATTCACATTGAAAAGCCAATTTTTTGAGCTCTCTCCCACCATGAAGAAAAAAGGAATTGGCACAGATCTATTAGAATAATTTCAGATGACATGCAATGAAGAAAACTTCTTATCAGAAAAAGATACCAATGTAAAGTGAAAGCTACAAAATCTTCATCAGTTAACAGGCCTCAATCGACACAAACACAAAGCTGTGGTTGGGCTTCACCGCCTTCCCGGTATTGGTCTACCAAACTGGCCAATGCCAATATGGTCCATACATTGAATAGCAACTATCCAATATCTTCCATCGATTATGCGTATCAGCCATCAATGTGCGGCGCAAGGTCCTATCTGTTTCCTCAATATCAGTATCAGTACAAACCTTCAAAGTCATACTGCATAGAGATCCTTTCTACTTCATGCATACTCAAAACTCGTTTCTGCCACAACTCCTTCAAAACTTGCTCTGCCAGCTCCGTTTTTCGTTGACGGGCAAGCCCTTCTATAAGAATGGTATAAGTTTTCTCATTAGGCATACATCCTTTTTCGATCATCTTCTCAAAAATATCGAAGGCCAAATCTGTCCTCTGATGTCTGCAATAACCTGCCATTAGAGTATTGAAATTTTCAACATCTGGTCTAAGATCATACTCATCCATTACCCTGAAAATCTCCTTGGCCACTTTTAACATTCCCTCTCTACACAACCCTCTGATTAAAGAACAATACGTGTACGAATCGGGAATAAATCCATCCTTTGTCATTTCATGTAAAATCTGAAATGCTGGATACGTATTCCCTTTTCCGCACAAACACGACACTGCACTATTGTAGATCTCATGCTTGAAGAACTCTAGCTTATTACCCAGACTCTGAATTATGGTGAATGCCTCGGGCACCTTCTTGCCCTCCCGACAAAGTTCACCAATGGCACTATATGTTCCATCGTTAGGATAACAGTGTTGGAGAATCATTTGGTCAAGGCACTTTTCAACAAGATCCACTTTCCCCTCCTTGCAGAGCGGAGCTAGTATCATATTATAGCTTGGGGTCGTCGGCTTTAACCCTGACCTAGTCATTTGTTTCAAAATCTCCAAGGCACCATCTACTTCCCCATGCTGCGCAAGATGACCAATCAATATGTTGTAAGTCGCAAAGGTGGGCCTACAAACCCCTTCATTCATCTCAGACAGAAGCACATTTGCCTCCTCCCACCGATCCCCATGACACAAATTCACAAGTAAAATGTTATAAGTCACAGCATTTGGTTTAAACCCTTTGGAAGGCAAGTCCCTGAATATTCGGATTGCATCGTCAATCCTACCTTCCTTACACAGCGCCGTTAACAAAATATTGTAACAAACCAAACTAAGAATCCCACCACTGGCAATTCTTCCATCCATCACCTTCATAGCTTCATCCGCTCCATTTTCTTTACAAACAGCTTCGACCAGGGCCGAGAATGTGGATTTATTTGGCACAAATCCCTTCTGCATCAGCTTATCCAAGATCTCCAAATTCAAGTTTCCACGCCTACATAACCCTGTACAAAGGGTGTTATACGTCAAATTGTTGATTCGGCATCCATGATCCTCCAACTTCTCAATTAACTGCATTGCATAACCAGCTTTTCCTTTTTTACACAAGAAGCTCACCATGTCACTAATAGTAGTCCCATCAGGCATCACACCAGACATAACCATCATCTCCATCACTTTAATGGCTTTATTCACCTTACCCCACTTACACAAATCATACAATAAGTTCTTCCCCTCTAATAAATCAGGCTTGTACCCTTTCTGAACCTCATGTTCAAAAATCTGATATGCATCAAAAAGTAGAAGCTCTTTGGGAGAAGAGTCACCCTCTTTCCCATGTCTCCAGTTAGTTGCTAAAAAAGTTTCCTTTGGAGTACTTCTTATCTGGGTAGAACCCAGATTTTTGGATAAACCCTTGTTGAGTGAAACAGAATGAAGATTTGGGAGGTTGGAAATGAACCCATGAGCTTTTGAAGATGGGTTTGTTATTGCTGAGATTGAATTCAATAATGTAGCCATACCCAACAAAAAAAGAAGAAGCTTTAAACTGATGCTGAAACCTAACTAGTTCTTCTTCAACAAATGAGGCTTGAGTTTCTCTTATCCTGCACAGAGAACAACATAAACATACAAAAAACAATGGGTTTCTTCAAGCTAATCATCTTGCTAACATTTTCAGCATGAACAGCTAGAGAACAATATATATAAAAAAAGGATCTTTCAGCATGAACATATCAACAAGAGATTGAGATTGAGAAGACTCAACATACCCATCATAAATTGCAGTGAACAAAGCTTGGGGTGAACAGATTTTTGTGTAATTTCTTCGTTGTGTTTGGATAAAAATTTCTCTCGGTTCAGTTCCACTCTCATCCACTGATATGTTTTTATCTTCTTATCCAAGAAGTGAAGGGAAACCCAGTAACCCACTCGCCATACGGAAGGTACTGAACACGCGATAAACAGAAGTACCAAATATGTCAAGGCCCATAAGGCTAAGCCCAAATGAAAGCCCAAGAGGCATTTGCGTAATTACAACCAACTGTAGAGGAGTTTCCCGTAAATTCAGCTCTTTCTCCGGAGTGGAAACTGACTTGTCTTCTCACTTCACTTCCAGGGTTTACAGTGCTCTCTCTTCTCCTTTCCCTCCAAAGGCTCGAGTGACGATTCGATCTTCGCTTTCGCATCTCTAGGTTTAGAGCCATTGCCACCTCTTCGCTCTCCTCGGCCGTCCACAATGCAAGCGCCGGTTCTCGTTCTCAGTATGTTTCATCATCCTCTTCTCCGGCTGTTTTTTTTTTTTTTACTGTGAATTTTCATTTTTGAGTAGATCACTGGATGAAGAGCTTTCTTCTCATCGTAAAACTGTGCCGATCACATTTGGTGGGCGAGAAAATACGAGAAAAGTATCGGAAACTTTTTGTATTTTGAGTGTTTAACCGTTTTTTCAAAATTTTGTTTGGCTCTACTGTATAGCTGTATAGGCATTTGCAAAATATTTGGTTTCGTAGATATGTAGCAATCAAACGGAGCTTTAGTGTGCTTGGATTTGAACTCAATGAGTGGATCTTTAGTAGCGTTAGAACCATTGGCTATGCTCTGTTTATTTCCTCGTAGACATTTGGTTTGGTAGAGCTGATTTTGCTGGGCGATTACTGTTATTTTATTTTAGTTGCTGTTGGAGCTAATCATTTCGCTTGGGTTTTCAGATGCTTAATTTTTTTTATTTGTACCAAATACATTTTGATTTTGTGATTGATTATATTTTGGAGATCTTGTGCTACCTTCTATTTTCTATCTTTATGATCTAATTGTCTGTTGGTGCGAAATGAATTGAGCAGAGGATTCTTTGAAACGTGAGACTGGAAGTAAAGTTCAACATGCTAATATCCAGGCATCAAAGGTAGGACTGTAGATAATTTATGCATGTTGACGCATGCTTTTTTTCTTCTTCGGACAACATTAGACTTTGGGATTTGGTTGTTGTAGTGTTACGGTTCACTGGACTATGTTATGAGATTTCTTTTTATATATTAATGAAATCATGTTAAGCTTTTCTCTTTTTGTATTTAGTAGCTTAGCAGGTTGATGTTGGTGTTATAGAGTTTTGAATTAGTACCCTTTACTTGATATGTGAGCAAAGGGTTTGCTGGCATTTAGTTTATCCAAGATACCATCTAGATTATCCGAGTCTTCTAGTTCTTAAGATCTTAAATTTAGTGTCATGGATAACAAAAGATGCAGTTTTGGGTATTACTTGGGATCCTGATATTAGTTCCAATTATAATCAATTGATAGTCCGTGGCTGTTTTTCACTTTATTTATTCTGTTGATGTCTCATATAATTTGCATAATACTTCATAGGCTGTGGCTGACATAATTCGTACAACTTTGGGTCCTCGATCCATGCTGAAGATGCTTCTTGATGCCGCTGGAGGTGATCTTTCTGTTCACTCTTGAATCTTTGATACAGTTACACTCATATACATACTATTTATATATTTTCCTTTTAGATTATATAGGTCTAGTTTAATATCCATTTATTAGGGACAGTATTTTTGTGCAAATACTTTAAATATACCAATGGCTTTTTAATAATGCTCGACATCTAGTTCCTTGTGAGTAGATTCACCCAATGTCTTCTATTTTATGTTCTGAACGAGCTTTGGGTTGGTTGATTCAATTCATTTTATTTGTTGACAGGAATTGTTGTTACTAATGATGGGAATTCTATTCTACGTGAACTTGATCTTGCTCATCCGGCCGCAAAGGCATAATTATTTATTCTTCTTTCCTATTTTATAGAGCTTAAGTTTATTTTCTTTCATTTTGCTTTAGTTTTGACATCTTTGCTGTTTTGTTTGTGGCTATAGTCCATGATAGAACTCAGCCGCACACAAGATGAAGAAGTAGGAGATGGAACAACCTCTGTCATTGTCCTTAGTATGGTGCCTTTCTGCAATATGCCATTTTAGTTGTAAAGTTGTTCTGTATTATATTACCTTTTGGAATGAAATAATTACGTTCTGGTAAATGATAGAGTAGTTCACATTTTCAGATTATGGTTGGTTGAATGAGGGTTTCCTTTAATTGTAAGCTCAATTATACATGCATATGTGTATGTGGTTACTACCCGAGTAAGGATTGTTTCCGCCTTGATATTATGGGTTAAAATGTATAACATTACTCCCTTCGTCCCAAAATAGTTGTCCATTCTCAATTTTTTTTGTGAAGATTAAAGATGACTTAGTTACAGTTAAGTTTTCCCATTGCACCCTTGTGTGCTTTGTGTAACAAAACCTAAGGTTTCTAACCAACTTATCTTAAGGATATTGTTTTTAATTCATGCATAATTAACCAAACGAAAGGGGAAGTGTACACTTATTTGGGACACATTTTTGTAGAGAAAGTGGATAGCTATTTTGGACGGAGTGAGTTCTAGTTATGTAATATCAATATGTTTGCACGTGTGCCTAGTAGTACTATTTTGTTTCTTACTTTTGGAATGCAAATGTGTTGAAGCTGGCGAGATGCTCCATGTCGCAGAAGCCTTTCTTGAAAAAAATTACCATCCTACAGTTATCTGCCGAGGTAATGCTATACAATTTCTCAATCCATTTCATTTTCCTTTTATTATGGATTATAATTTACTTAACCTTTCTTCCCCTATTAGCTTATAATAAAGCTCTGGAAGATGCTATTGCCGTGCTCGACAAAATTGCAATGACTATTGATGTCAAACACCGTAAGTTCCTCGAATATTGCTTTATTTAGTTTTCATTGTAACAAGTTATTCTAGTTATGATGTCAGCATATAGGAAGTCCAATCTCACTACATAAATTTTATGATCGATTTTTTTTTTTGACTCCTTTCCTTGGAGATGACCTATTTAAAGTTTTGGAGTTCTGTTATGTAACCTGTAACTCCTTCACAAACACACTTCCTTTCCTCTTTGTCCATCCTTTTAGCCAAAATGTGCCTTCTGAAAGATTCATCGATCACTTTTACGATGTGAAAATCTTATAACTCAATTTGAAACATTAACTTCTGTTTTTATCATGTTAGTAATGTATTGGTTATATGGCAGGGGTAACCGTTTTGAGCCTTGTGAAGAGCTGTATTGGCACTAAGTTCACCAGTCAATTTGGAGATTTAATTGCCGTAAGTCAATTCTTTCTACAGGGATAAACTTGCTTGGCTAGTAAGATTTCTTGTAAGAGTATCTTTGTTAGGAATATATGAATCTCTGCCCTCATTTGAAACAGATTCTAATTTCACTGCTTCTGGCACGTGCATGGCATATATGGAATGTCGTAAATTATACTCATAAGGAGATTCATAGACTAGTCGTGTTTTGACCATAATATGTTTTCTGCTACTTCTGTGGGGTTGCAGGAGTTAGCCCTTGATGCTACCACAACTGCTGGGGTGGATGTTAGCCCAGGTTCTCGTGAAGTGGATATTAAGAAATACATTAAGGTTGAAAAAGTCCCTGGTGGCCAGTTGGAGGATTCTAGGGTTCTGAAAGGAGTAATGTTTAACAAAGATGTAGTTGCTCCAGGCAAAATGAAACGAAAGATTATCAACCCTCGCATTATACTTCTCGATTGTCCCCTTGAGTACAAGAAAGGGGAGAACCAAACAAATGCAGAGTTACTCAGAGAAGAAGACTGGGGAGTCATGTTAAAAATGGAGGAAGAATACATTCAGGGCATATGTATGCAGATATTGAAGTTCAAACCAGATGTAGTAATCACAGAAAAGGGGCTTAGTGATTTGGCTTGCCATTATCTGAGCAAGGCTGGTGTCACTGCAATCAGGAGGCTGAGGAAAACCGATAATAACAGAATTGCCAAGGCATGTGGTGCTGTCATTGTCAACAGACCAGATGAACTACAAGAATCCGATGTTGGTACAGGGGCTGGGTTATTTGAGGTTAAGAAAATTGGTGATGAGTTCTTTACCTTCATTGTTGATTGCAAAGATCCAAAGGCATGTAGCGTACTCTTAAGAGGTGCTAGTAAGGATCTGTTGAATGAAGTGGAAAGGAATCTACAGGTATATTATTTATGACTTGTGTTGTAATATAGGTTGAAATTTTTGATTATGATCTACCGCATGTTTCTGTGACAGGATGCCATGTCTGTAGCAAGAAATATAATCAAGAATCCGAAACTTGTTCCAGGTGGTGGTGCTACAGAGTTAACTGTATCTGCTACGCTGAAGCAGAAGAGTTCATCCATTGAAGGCATAGAAAAGGTAAGACTTCTTGCTTCTACAATGGTGCTCTTGGAAATTCTTGTTGTATGAAATAAGATTTTCGAGGATATAAAAAATGTGGATTTTGGGAGTCTGGTTGTATCTTAACTCGAAGAGTAAAATATTATTTCTTGTTATGTCTTATCTTGATTGTAAGGTGTATCTTTTTCTGTTTTATTTGTCTTGATTGTATAGTGGCCTTATGAAGCTGCTGCCGTAGCCTTTGAGGCTATACCACGAACATTGGCACAGAATTGTGGAGTTAATGTTATTAGGACAATGACAGCCTTGCAAGGGAAGGTAAGTACTTTTCGATCATCACATTGATCTTTAACATTTTAAAATGCATGGTGTCCACAATCATACTAATGCATATCGAAAATGTTATAACTATAGCATGCAAATGGTGAGAATGCATGGAGTGGCATTGATGGGAACACTGGTGCAATCACCGATATGAAAGATTCTAAGGTATAGGCATCTCAATACTACTGTTATTTTAGCCTTGACTTGGCTAGTTGGCTGTTTTCTCATTTTATTACTTATTTGTTCTAATTTTTATACGTGTTATCGTTTAGATTTGGGATGCATACAATGTCAAGGCACAAACCTACAAGACAGCCATAGAGGCTGCTTGCATGCTGCTGAGGATTGATGACATAGTAAGCGGGATCAAGAAGAAGCAAGCCCCTGGTTCAGGTCCGTCAAAGCCTCAAGTTGAGACAGAAGCAGATGCAGACGGCGAGCAATTTATCCCAGAGTAAAAATATTTGGTAATTGAGCTAACTGGTTTGATACAACAATGGAATCGAGAATAACAAGAAAAAAAAACAGATCGGGTTTCTAGTTTGGATAAGAAGATGCTCCTTCTTGTGTGAGCAAGGATATTTCCTAATTTTTTTACTTGCTTCAGTTGCAGTTTTGGGCTATCTAGGCTGTTTTGTCGTTGAATTTATCGTTTATGTAGTTCTGGATGTTCGAATGAAAATCTTGATTTGAAGAGCGCCCATTGCGCTCATATGGTTTAGATTAATATCAGTATTTCTGGTATATGCAGCTCAGCATGTTGAGATTTACATTAGAGTTGGGATGTAAATGTTATAAAGAGTCTAGCTTTAAATATGTTAATTGTCTTGGAAGCTTACTAGTCAATATGATTATTTTTTTATACTCATTTTGAATTGTATATGAATAAAGATTGTTATGTTTTTCTCTCTATCTTAAAACGAGTTTTCAGTTTATACATAAATTTACTAAGCTTCTAAAGTGAGATTTGAGATCGAAACGTGAGTTCATGTGCTTAATGAAATATTTTGATATTACTCATACTGAATTATATTGTGGTGTTATTTGATAACCGAATTAGCAGTATCAAAATGTTATTTCAACATGATCAATTATTTTATGTTGAAATATATCACAATTGTTACTCACCATCTAATGCATAGATAAATGAAAAGGTTTTGCTCACAAGAAATTGAAAATCTCAAAAACTCACTTAACAATAATAAATTATTGAAGTTATATTTTCATACAAATTTAGGTTCGATTTGATTCATCTTTAGACATTTAATAGTAGTAGAAGTCTGGTTCTGTAACAAAATCAAAATCTATGGTCTCATGTAAAAATAAAATAATAACAATATCATACTTGTAGAGAGGCTTCTTGCATCTGATACAACTTTATATCAGTCAACTGATATACATTAAGCCCTTATTAAAATACAAATAATAATAGTTTTCTATTTGTATTAGGTTTATGGTTTTTGTTTATTTGGTTCATGGTTTTGTATCCCGTTTCGCTTAAATACCGACAAAAAAAATTTAGTCCCTAGTTATAAATAGGGGTCAGGTTGGGTTTACCTTTAACATTCGAGTGTTTATCTTGGGTTTAGTTATTTTGTTTCAATCCAATTCAACAGTACTATTTTGAATAGTTCGATCTTGATTTAGTCGATTAAAAATCGTCGATTAGGTCGAGTTTTGGCCCGAGCAAAGCTAGGTCAAAAAAACTAGTATTGTACAAAAATTATAACACTTCATTAAAATGCTTGGAATTGGATGCGACTAATCAAAAATATTAGACATAACCCAATGGGGGTTTGCGCAGTTCGTTAACAGTTAACACAGGTTGCGTGAGTGGGAACTGGGAAGAGGTATCAACTTCGATCCTCACTCAACACACTCTTGGGAGAGGTGAAATGTTTAACCTGTGAACAAATCTCGAATGAGGATTAATCAAACGGTTTAAAGACGTCCACCGCTAAAGTGCGGCCCGCGTTGACATTAGAACCCCTGTAGACCAAAAAGAAAAATAATATTAGACATAAATTATTTATTCCCTTAATAAATTTTAATTTGAATAAATACCAATAATATTTAATTATTTATCTGAATAAAAATGATTTAAATAGAAAGAAAGTTTTATGATTTTATTTGTACCTTTGTTTTCTTTACCGCTCAGAAAATTCATATACATCACCGTTAAGCTCTGCAACTGGAACAAAACGGTGGAAGATGAGGTCGTCTAAGCACATCGCCATCAGCGCTCACATGAAAACTCTCCATCAACGTCTCTCTCTTGCCCTTAACCTCGGCTTCAGGTTCAATTTCGTTATCCTCTGTACCAAGTTTTAGGGGTTTCGTTTTCCTCTTGATCAGTTATTTTCAATTGTTCTGCAATCTGGTGTTGCTTATTTATGCAATTCTGAAAATTATGAAGTATTTGATTATTGTCTTTATCTCTGAAATCTGAATTTGTTTATATTTATGAGAGCAATGGTGTGAAGGTGGGACTCTTATTTTGTTGTTATGAGGAAGCTAATCATTTGGATTTGCAATCAATTTCAATTCGATGTAGTTGGGAGGGAGCTTAGGAATTGATTTGGGGTCTTTTATGGAACTTTAAATGTAAGTATGTGTGTATCCTGAAACTGGTTTTGCTGGAGCAGAAGTTATGATGACAAAGGAAGGAAGTGGCATAGCACGGATATTGAGGTCCAGAGGCACGTTGTCCGATCCATGGATGCATTTCTTGATTGTGTTTCTGCAGAGACGGCGAACCATCCACTTGTAAAGGTAAGCAACGGAATTATGTTTTCACTACAGGTTTTGTTAACATTATGCTTTTTGATGTTTGGTGTATCATTTTGTTCTTATCACTACCGGTAAATCAAAATAATGGTATCTTTTAAGGATCATGCTTTTGATAAGTACTGCATCATGAACATGAGGTTTCTTACAGCTCAGAAGCTATATGGAATGTGCACTGTCTCGATTTTATATATTAATGTGCGAAACCATACTTGTCTTTCTCTTGGTGGTGCATGTAATGCTTAAAAAAAAATCCTCACGATGGCGTGAAGTAGCATGAAGTTGATAAAATTGGAAGTGCCTGAGAAGTTTATGCAAAAATTTCGTAATACTGAGGAAAAATTCACAACAATTCATTTTCTTGTAAAATCAAGTATGCAATATTTATGTCTATTGAAAATAAAGAAGGGGTAGGATAGGCAAGATACATTCATACAATTATGGTCACTTTCAATTTATAGTTTCTAGTAGAAATATAAACTACCATAAAAATTATGAGCTTTAAAATATAATATAATATAAAATAATGAAATGTATGTAGTTACTCAAGTGTAGAATGAAAGATACTAGCTTTAATGTATAATATAAGATTGAATGTCTTCCTAGGAGATGAAAAGTCAATGTATAGGATTAGTTGCGGCTGTGCAGTCAATATACCGTTGAATCATTAAGTAGGTGATAAGTTCAGAGTTGGATAGATATGAGTGTTATCACAAAATTCCTGTTCATATCGATATGTATCTAAATGGAAAAATATCTCATGTATCTATTTTGTAGAATTCCTAATTTCTATGTTTCCTATAACATCTTGCCTTCTCGTTTTAGGAGTTGCTTGCTGATATGGTTGCGGCTTTAGTAGGAATTCTTCAGTACAGAAATGGATCTGTGATGAACATTGCAGTAAATTTGGCAGTAAAGATGGTCACTGTTTTGCCCAGTGTGATAGAGCAATCTTATGTACTATATTTTCTACATCCTTTGTCCTCCTTGTTATCGTCTTTTCAACTACAAGTTTCTACTTCATGTGCTACTGCTTTGAATTTGATCCTCTCTACTTTGAGCATTAAAAGGGAGAGAGAAGTTTGGGAGGTTTTGAAAGAATCTGGCACTGTCGGTCACATAGTTAGAAATGTACGTGATTTTCCCAGTGGTGCTAAGCCAATTGAATATTTCCAAGAGATGGCTTCTTTATTGAGTACCATATTGTGGCGATGGCCTCCTTCTAGATATCCTGTTTGGAGTAATGCTAAACTGATGAAAGTTCTAGAGGAAATCTATTTAAAGCCTGATTTTTCTGTTGAAGTTGCAGTTTTGAAATTGTGTTCTGCTATAGGTATCAAATTTCTTCCAGAACTTTGGAGTTATATCGGTTAGCTTATTTTAAATTTCTGGATTGTGACATTTATGATTTTAATGCCATTACCAGCTTTATGTTCAAATGGAGCCAAGAGGCTTCTAGAAAATGGAGATGCTTTGGTTCAAATGATGGTGCGCTGCATGGATACCTCACAGTCACATTCTGTTCGGATGGAAGGATTTAAACTTGCACAATGTTTAATGGTAATGACTGCAACATGTTTGCTTTAAAAGTTACCCTGTTAATTTATATGACCTTGTATATAAGTATATTGTTTATTGTTTAGGTAAGTGAGCAGGGATGTTTAAAAGTAATGAGTTTTGGTTGTGAGCCAATTGTCAAAGCTATAATTGGTGGAATGGGCGAATGGAGCTTGCGTTCTGGAAAGGTTGCAAGTGAGCAACTTTCTCTGTTGGTGAAGGCATGTCGTTTGGCTTTGGTTACTCGTTGGGCCGGGGAGCATCACATTTATTTTTGGAAACTAGGAATTGAAAGAGTCCTTCTTCATCTTCTTGTTGGCAATTCTCATGAAAACTTAGTTTCTCAAGATTCCTTGTCTCTGGAAGAACAGATTTCCTTGGTAAAGGAGGGCCTTAAAGCTAATATACTTCTTGTTTTGAGACCATACATATGGGACATTCTTGGATGGCTAGCAACACATTGTGGGGAGAGTTTCAATCCCGTCATACACGGAAATGAAATATATATTAGCATTCTCATTTCATGTGCATGGTAATGTCAGGTTTGATATTTTATTTTATTTTACTGTCATTGATTACTAGTTTGTGGCTCGTGCGTTGCACAAAATATAATTGTATTTTATCATTCACGGGTCACTAATATCACTCAAATGCAAAAC
>JAYMTK010002960.1:0-12980 GCA_036897405.1 Pelargonium myrrhifolium | reverse complement strand
CCCCCCCCGTCGTAAATCCCGTCGTTATTTCTGTCGTAAGGCCTTATTACCCGACGCAATTGCCGTCGTAAGTGGGAGGTCATTTTTGTAGTGTAAGGACTTGGGTCCCCTTACTTACTTTCTTGGAGTAGAAGTTATCTCCCACAACAATGCTATATTCCTCAGTCAAGGCGAATACATAGCTGATATTCTCAACAAAACAAACATGACTGAAGCTAAGCCTGCTCCTACACCACTAGCAACAAGACCAATCCTTACTTTACAATCTGGAACCCCTCTCCCCAATCCCACCGAATATCGCACAATTGTTGGTAGTCTCCAATATCTCCCACTCACTTGACCATACATTGCATACTCAGTAAACAAACTCTCTCAGTTTATGCACAAACCGACTAATGAACACTGGCATGCAGTTAAGCTTCTCTTGCGGTATCTTTGCAGCACTTTAGATCATGACATTACTCTACGATGCACTTCCCCACTCACACTTCATGCATTCTGTGACGCAGACTGGGCAAGTAACAAAGATGATTACACTTCAACCGGTGCATATATAATTTATTTAGGCAACAATCCCATCTCCTGGAGTTCAAAGAAACAACGAAATGTGGCTCGTTCTTCAACCGAAGCCGAATACCGATCATTGGCCTCTATAGCTACTGAAATACTTTGGATTTGCTCTCTCCTTACGGAACTAGGTGTTTCCATGCCTTATCAAAAACCAGTTATTTACCGTGATAATATTGAAGCTACAAATCTTTGTTCCAATCCAGTTTTTCACTATCGTATAAAACATGTTGCTCTTGCTTATCACTTTATCCGTGAATAAGTTCAAAATGGTTTGCTACGAGTGTCACACATCTCCTCATACTCAATTGCTCCCATTATATTTTAAGATGAAAAGTCTCTTCCACCCTAACTATCAAAACTTATAAACTTCATGCCAATAAAAATATGTCTATAAATGTGACAATTCGTCTCTTAAGAATTTGAGAAGGGCGACTGTTGTTGGGGTCTTTCGGTGTATGGAAGGTCGTTGTCTCTTGGGGTATTATGGGCAGTTGGGGTCTACACCATTACCGTTGCGGAGTTAGAAGCTCATCGTATGGGTTTTGTGCTTACTTGGGATGAGGAGTGGCGGTTGATTGACGTCTTCGTTGATTCAATGATTGTGCTTGAGGCTGTCAAGGGTTGTTGTAGGGTTGAGTGGAAGATGGAGCATCTTGTTGACGATATTCATCATCCCCTTTCTCAAACTAGAGTGGTCAGTGGATATTTTACACGAGTTTCCAAGAGTAATCGGGTTGAGGATGGGCTTGCGAGTCTCGTCTTAGTAGTTAGTACAAGGCTGGATATTGCTAGGAGCATTATGTGAGGATGTGATTTGTGTGTCTTGGTCTCGCTTGATTGCTTTTAGCTAGGTTTTGTTTATGTTTTTCCTTCTTGCACCAAAAAGAAAGAAAGAAATATAAATAAATTTTGTCACCTATTGCTTTTACTCTTTTTTTTTTTGAACGGAAGCAAAAATTTATTCCATATCGAACAAAATACTATCAGGAAATTAAGAGAGATATTTTTCGAATCAAAATTACTACCATCTAACACAAAACTGAGAAGTTGAACAATCTCGTGAGTTACCATATTCGCATAACGGTTCACATACGAGAAACTAACATTGTCAAACCGATCAATCTATCGTTCTTAATTTATTAGGGTAAATTACATAAGACACCTCTCATTCAAACACCATTTACACTAGACTACCCTGAGTATGACTGTAACTTTAGGCTGCCTTAAAATATCCAAAACTCGATCCGCCAGTGTGTTCGTTCGTTAGTTCTGAAAATGACTAAAATGTTCTTCATTGGGCCTTTTCATTTCCTCCATCTTCTTTCCTATTCATCTCCTCCAATGACCTCTGTCTCACCTACCATCTTCGTCGGCGACTTCGGTTCAAAACGAGAGAGAGAGAGAGAGACGGTGTAGATTTGGACACGCGGACCAGATGCAACTCGTCAACAGCCTCCATCTTCGTCGATTTGTGTTTGTGACCACCAGAGATAAGAGAAATAGGTTGAAATAAGAGTTTATATAGAGATAGATTGAAAAGAGGGGTTGGAGGGAGTGAAAGAAGAAATACGGATTTGTGATTGATTTTTGTTGGTTAGTTTGTTAATTTATTTGTGTTGGGATTTGTTAATTTCTCTATTTGTTGGATTTTGATTTAGATTTGTGTTCATAATTGTTCTTTGAATTTGTAAGATTTGAGATTCTTATTGGTTTGAGATGTAGTTTTTCGGCGAAATGATGAACATTCCGATGACACAATAATTTTTTTTGAGAAGTTTATAAATTTTTCTGCGAAATAGGTTGAAGAAGAAGAAAAAAAGAAGAACATCTTGGGATTTCAAAAATAAACAAAAAAGGTCACACATGACCTAATAGTGATAGATTCTGTCCAAACTAGATGACAGATCGAGTTTTGGATATCTAGGGTAGGGTAAAGTTACAAAATATATTTTAGGATAGTCCATTGTAAAATGTGTTTAAATGAGGGGTGTCTTGTGTAATTTACCCAACTTATTAGGCTCAAATTGAGCCTAATAAGTTGGGTAATTTCCTCTATTCCTTGATGTCCTAGTCTAAGCTTAACATCTTTATGTCTAGGCTGGTGGTGAGTTATTACAAGGACATTGAAGTCATTTTCCAATCTTAAAGTAGGGAGTTTTGGGACAAAAAGACAAATTATCTCCCTTACTTGGCAGCAGGCATGGAGTAAGAATTTGCCTCTTGAGGAATGACTCTGCAGGAGGTGATGGAGGAGAATTGAGAGCAAAAATAAGAGAGGCTCAATTTACCAATCAAATAAATCTCTTGCAACAATGTTGTTGATTACTTTTCTTTCCTACAACTATCTAATGTAGGCATCAATCAGCTAATGGATCCAACATTTTCCAAATTAATCTACACAATATTTTTACTCCCTCTAATGTTGATGTGCATTTTGTCATGTGCATCCCTTAGCTCATACAACTAACTCTAGCTCACCACCACCCACTTGACCGAGCAGTAACACAGCTCTAGTTCAAGCTCAATGACTCGGTTTCAAGACCGCTCATGGGCATGGTATGGGATAGGTTATAGTGTATTGCGATGTTCTTCTTACTATACCTTTCAAAAAAAAAAAAAAAAACTATAGCACAACATTTCTCGACTCTATATTTATTTCTATTCTGAAAAAATCAAGTCACGCTAAAACATCAACCAAGGTTTACGCACGAGGTTAAATTAACATATCCATATCCATAAATTAATGACATAGCATTGTAACACCTTTTCAGTATGGGGAAAACAAATTCAATAAAAAAGTGACCACAAAATCCATTAAAGCAACAACAACATGAAAAACAGGGTGCATAAACTGATGTTAAATAAAGTTTAACCAAGAAACAACCTTTTACCTATGGCTGACTTGCTTTCTGCTTGGCCTTCTCAATAAGGGGCTTCAACTGCTTCTTTTCCGCCAGAATCTTAAGGAAGTTGAACAGAAACGGTATGTAGTTGTGTTTCCTGCGAATGTTTTCTGTTCTCCACTTCTTGAACTTTTCCTCCTCAATCAAGATCTTCTCGGTCACACCCTCAATGCCCGCATTTACTTCCGAAAGTGATTTGTTCAGAGCCTCGTAGCTGCTGCTGTCCCTCTGTCTCTCTGCTTGCACCTGAGACAGTTGCATCAAGATGCGCTCCCTCTTCTTCTGCAGCTCTTTTAGTTCACCCGTATACATCTCTTTCCTGTTCTTTATGATTGCCAACAGATTGAATCTGATCTCGCTTTTAGAGTACCTCTCAATACGCTCTTGGATTACTGGTTGCACCATCCGCAGCCAATCCATGTCACTTGGCCCTCCGGGGCACTGTCCAAGGCTAATAGGTCCCTCTTTCAGCCCATCAAGCTCATACAGAACCCCATCAACGGGTAAATAGCTAATGAAATGGTACACATCATCATCCTTGCCAGCAGCTTTCTGTTCATCCGGTACAAAAGGCTCGGGCCTTGCAAAACTATTATGGGCTGTGCGTATAGCTTCACTGTTATTTATTGCCAAGCCTTTGAGCTCAGGGGGGAAGTTCTTAGTGAAATCTTTCAACTTCATCAATTCTGGGCCAATGTCGATTTCCGGACAGTTCATGAGAATAGACAAGATTGCTTGGGTAGCACAAGCATTATTAATAACCTAAGAGTACAGTAAACAAATAAGATAATAAGCACTTGTTCAACACGGTGAATTAATTATGCTCCACCAAAAAAAAATAATAATAACTAACCTGGCTGGCAAAAAACAAGTTGGGGTTTGGATCCTTAATTACAAGACGGTCATCCTTCTCCCCTGGACGCCATTTGAAAAGGAAAATCAACCCATATACAGGCCTGCAAATTGAAGGGGAAAGCAAAACTTAAAAACAATCACTACAATTGAATATTTTTGTCAGCTTAAGAAACGAACAAATTAAGTACCAACTTCAAAGAACAAACCTAAGATTGTTCAGAGAATCAAGGTCCAAGGAATACAGTTCTTCAACCTAGTAAGACATGCAAACACATTATATTATAATGACAAATGCCAAGAGAGAAAATCAGTAACAACCAGAAATATGTAATAAACAAATACTCCAGAAGGTAAAATATGATAGATTATTGGGGATAATGGAGGCAGGAAACAAATAAACTATCCAATTCTTCTGAAGAGATAAACCCCATAGTAAAAGGTTCATGAGAACTCTTCCATCTTCAAATACAAACTCAAAGAGGGACTTGACCTTTGTCATATAGATCCAAAAGAAGCAACTTCAAGAATAATAAAAAAGGAACCAACAATGTATTTGTGACTATTACAATGAAACCTCCCAATCCAAAGACTATGGCTCTAAAAGGGGGGCCCAGATTAAAGACACTTAATTAAAAATATTAGGTTTGAGCTATGGCTTGACAATTGCTGTTAATAGATAAAAGAATTTGTATACTTACAAATTCTACATCCAAAAGCTATAAAGAAACACTGAAGGAGTTCGAAGTTGAATTTGAATATAGAAGAAAATCCTTCAAAATCCCAATTAAACTGGGAGTCCAAGGAAGTAAAAGTTCAGACCTGAAGGAAGTTTAAAGATTATTTTTACTTCACTAGATGAGCATTTGAAGTTAAAATGAAATTTTGGGTGGTGAGTCTGAACTGAAATTGGCTATTAGAATGCTGCCCTAATTCATATTAGAGGTATGATAATTGAGTTATGCTGGTGAAGTGACATCAGGGGACAAAATGCACTGATGGTGGTGCTGGCTTAGCTACAGCAGCAAAACAATCAAGGAGAGCAGTTATACAGTGATAATGATGGAAGAAACTTTATAGCAGCAGTGATGATGGTGATGATGCCGTGACATGATACTGGTGTTAGCAGCATTGGTGCCTATAGCATGTTAAACTAGTCAAAATTTAGGTTCCTTGAAAAATACTTCTTTAAAAGAAATTTGAAAGAACAGAATGTAATTCCTCCCATTACAAGTTCCTCTAAGAGCATACACACACACACAAACAAAAAAAAAGACTTTGTATTTTGGAGACCCGTACGCCTTAATAGTTTGACTTATCTATCCAAAGAACTCGCTCTTATTGCAAAACCTGATGAGGCAGAAAAGTATCAAGGCCAGTTAGCAACGTATGAGTGGCCAGAAGGAGGAAACATTTGAAGCAGCAACAAGATTAAGAATAGTCCACACAGCGGCTTGTTAATTCATGGCAAAGATAGGATATTACAAATGAATGCTGAACAGGGACTGCTATAAGATCTTTGCCTAAAAGAGCTAGCTAAGAAGAGCACCCTCACTCGAGAAAATACAGATTTCCCCTGTAGCCCACTTATCCCGTATTCTAAAAAGTTAATGTGATACGAAGTTTATTTTAAAGGCTAAAGAGTGAAAATTCAATGCAATAGAGCAGGAATCCTTGATCTAAGTTAGTATTGTTTTCACATTTTAGAGGTGCTAATCTGTAGATCAAGATTCCAAATTCCATTTCAAAGCCAAACTTGCATTAACCCATTCCGCATACTCCTTCGATCTGCCCAAAATTGAGCGCCCACTTTCCTTTTTTTTGCAAAACTAAAAGTAGTTTGATTAGTGCTTAACTTTCCTTTATATGCCCCTATATGGCTTTGTTGTAACAAATTCAAAGGTTTCTAACTAACTTATCTTATAGATTATTGGTAATTGATGTACAATTAACTTACCAAACAGGAAAGTGGACACTCAGTTGAGAAGGAGTGTATATATATATAAGCATCTTGAGCCAATCAAAAGTATACAAACGAAGATCTATATTTTAAACTTGTTGAAAGTTTCACTTCTACACTCCTTAGACCTAACGGCAGAATTTGACTCCTCTGGTGGAGAGTTAGGGTGGCTTGATGATTTTAGCTCACCAGAGAGAGAGATGACTGTCTTTGGGATAATTTCTTAAATGGTACAAAACAAAATGCAGTAACATTTAGTTGAAGAAAGTACTCTGAGATGCTTTTATCAGTTTCAACTGCAAACCATCGTCATAGATACTTGATCATAACTTCTAATTTTACAATATCATGAAACAATCAAGAATCAACCTGCAGAAGCTACTCCCAAACACAACCATATCAGAAAGATAAAAGAACATCACATTACAACTGTTTTCATCCTTGTTAGCACATGAAGGGAAAGTTTTACAATTCACCCACTGAAGCATGAAACAAGCTGTTAACCAGCCAATCATCATCTTAGGAACTATGAGTAAATAACACATGACATATGAAACACTGATTCGCCATTTTGGTTGACGAAACGTGTTGGATTCGCAAGTCGAGAATGAACACTTGAATCCTACTCTGTAATTTTTTAAAATTTACGTGTCCTGATGTATCGTGTCCTATGTTTTTTAAAATAGTGAATCATGTGCATGAATTGCGTCGTGAGTCGTGTCCCGTATTCAAACTGATTCTTCATAGCATATGACAATAGCATTAAAAAACTACAGGGAAGTATGACTCCACAGTAACAGATACAAAAAAAGGTCATAAGCTCTGAATAAATAGAACAAGTAATATCGTATCAATCCAATAGGCTCACCTGCACGCCTTTTACTTGCATCTGTTGAATAAGCTCTGTAAACACACCTGAAATGCAAACCAAAAATCTTAACAGGTTTCCATTCAAAAACTACACAAATATAAATGCGCATGTAGATATGAGCTCAAGTGTCTATTTACAAAGGAGGCAAGTGACAAATCTATTATATACAGTCATCGTGTAGTCTAGTAATATTCTGAATTGAATAAAAATATAATAAACCTACCCAACAATGAGTTGGTATAAATCTTACCCAATGTTTTTCAAATAACTGCAAATGTGATATAGTGTAGGTGAAACCATGGAATTACGCAAACAATTGGGATGGAAAAATATTTGGTTTATCAAATGATCAAACCACACACAATCCATATATGTGGCTTCAACACCTGACCAGACAACAAAAATTCTTCCTTTCTACTCAAAAGAGGTCAAAAAGGTACAACAACAGTCAATCAATCAATCCATTTCCCAAACAATGTTCGGATTAGCTACATGAATCCTTTGGCAAAGCTCTTGGCTTCCTCTGCTCATACTCTATTTTAAGGACACGCTCACAAACTGAAAGTGCACAAGTATTGTTACGAGAACCAAATTATTATTTTGTTTTCAAGACCACTCTAACTTAGAAAGTACTTCACTTCTTGTTTTCTAGCAACTTTGATTATTCATCTTGCAACAAAAAATAACATCTTAAGCCAAGCATCCCAAAGAACTCCCTAACAACTAGACACGTATATGTAGAGTGTAGTGTGATAAATTGTCAATATGGATTTTAGGTTGTTGATAAATAAATAAATAAATAAATAAGCAGCTTCAAGCTGAAGCTAATTCCAATTTGAGTAATTAATCACATAACCATGACAGAAACTCATAATTCAAAAAATGGAAAAACATACCAGATCAGACTCAATAGTGCACCAAGACATGATTGCAAACTAAAAGCTGCAACCAGGAAATAAAATACAGTCAAAATAAGGTCAATTTTTTCCAATATCAAAACACAAACAGGAAAATTGAAACAGAAACTTAAGCAGAGCAATTATTCGTAAATAAATTATAATTCTAAGCTAAAACCTTTGAAATAAAATCTGAAAGAACCCTAATTTCAATAACTGAGCTGAATAACAAAAAAAAAAAAAAGGAAAAATGAGAGATAGCAACCAAGCTAATATGAAACCGGACGAAAAGGTAGCCGTCGAAGTGGCGGAGCCGCGGTGTTAGACGGCGGCGGCGGCAATGGCAGCATCGAAGATGGTTATGACGACACCGTTTTGTCACCCGTTGTCGCAGCAGGTATCTTCTATTCGAACACGACGATACTGTAACCACTGCTCAATAACAAAAATCTAAAATTTGAATTTTACTGTAAAAGAAGATACATTCATTATACGTCACCGTTTTGCTTGCCTAATAGGGTTGTGACTTGTGAATTGTCCGTCTCTTCTACAACTTTCGCTTCACTCGGATTTTTTTGGGTAAATTGCGATCGCCTAGCTTCTCCAAAGGTGTAACAATGGCTTCCCATGCTCTGCTGCAAGTGCAACACCGCCCTTTCTCGCTCAATCTCCACCGTCCTTCCTTCACCAAACCCACTTCCATCTCCTTTCCAATCCGATTCAACCCAATACGAGCCTCATCATCTCCTCCCTCCTCCTCCGACCCACTCATCCGGAAGCAAAAGAAGCGCCTTCTGCAGATGTTTCTCCTCTTCGTTCAGCAGCTCATCATACAGCATGAGAGCTAACGATAGTTCACATTGTATTGGGCGATCAGGAACTGAAACTCCCTCACACCATCAGGAGACTCTTCTCCTTCGTAACGATAGTTCACATTGTATTGGGCAATCAGGAACTGAAACTCCCTCACCATCAGGAGACTCTTCTCCTTCTTGCATCTTTCTGCTGCTTTGTCGATTCTTCTCACCACATTTGTACAATAATTTCTGGTCCAAAATTCTTGATTTTCGGGGGAGAAGTGGATCCTTTTGTAACAAATCATTGAATCTTTCTTTGGCTTTTTCATACTCTGGCTTTTTCATACTCTCCCATATACGTGCAAGCAAAACACTTTAACAGAGGTCAGTCAATTAATTCCGGCTGGAGTTCGATCAATCGATTCATCGTCTCAATAAGTTGCTGAGGTTTGTGTACCTGCGTTGTCGTTGCTTCTGCTGCAGTGCTTTTCTCACGGTTTCTGAAGCTCACGGTAACTTCCCCACCCACCGCCTCCACCTCCTCCTCCGTAACTGCCCCACTCACCGCCTCCACGGTGCAGGCCAGCGATATCCCAGCCAAGGAGGCAGCCATCAGTGATATCCCAGCCGAGGAGGCCTCCCTCTTGGAGGAAGAAGAGCGGTATTTGGAGTATCGGTTGAGGAAGTCGCTTCAGTCGCTCATCACAGTGAGTCTGCGATCACACAAACCTTAGCAACTTATTGATACGATGAATCGATTGATCGAACTCCAGCCGGAATCAATTGACTGGTCTGTTGAAGTGTTTTGCTTGCACGTATATGGGAGAGTATGAAAAAGCCAGAGTATGAAAAAGCCAAAAAGGATTCAATGATTTGTTACAAAAGGATCCACTTCTCTCTCGTGCATATCAGGGGCTTCTTGTTCTAGCTTCCGAAAATCAAGAATTCCAGATGAGGAATTATTGGACAGATGCTGTGAGAAGAATCGACAAAGCAGCCGAAAGATGCAAGAAGGAGAAGAGTCCCCGGATGGTGAGGGAGTTTCAGTTCCTGATCGCTCAATACAATACAATGTGATGGAGATGAACTATCATTACGCCCTCATGCTGTATGATGAGCTGCTGAACGAAGACCCGGAAGATTGGCGACCTTACTTGGCCAAGTATATCATATACTCTTTTCTGGGGAAGACCGATGAAGAGGAGAAACATCTGCAGAAGGCGCTTCTTTTGCTTCCGAATGATCATCCTTATGCCGAGGATTTAAGAAAAGCTGTTGTTGCCGAGAAATTGCACAAAACAGGGAAGATGTAGAGCAGAGCAGGTATCTTTTTTGTTAGATTGTCAATATTATAGTCAATATTAGTTTGATAAATTTGACAATGTTATATACAAGCCAGACTAGCTATATCTCATATTAGGGGACTAAGATTCACTCTATCTCATAGTATTCCATGTAGAACTCATCATTACCATCTTTTAACTAAGGGATTTTCTTCTTATTCTTCCTCTAATCTAATTAAACACCTGCTTGAATTATTACATCAGTTGAAGATTACAGTATTAAAGGGTTTTCATACTTATTTGAGAATTGTTTCTTCATCTGCATCTGATTCTTCTTTAACTGCTACATCTTCAACTTGGAGATCTAAATATAAACAAGATGTCTTTAACACGTTGGAAATAGCTAAATTACAAAATCCTTTAGAACCAGCTGACTTAAGAAAACTACAACTTGAGATAGAAAAGAAAACCATTCTCTTACACAAAGCTTCCATTCATAAGACAGCCCCTGACCTCTTAAAGAAATTGATAGGTCAGGATCATGAGGATACTGCTCTCAGTTATCTTAAAAGAAAACTCACTCAGGAAGATCTAGTCTTTATAGACTTATCTCACCTAGGTGCATATACTTTAGAGTTACACAATGAGTGAGGTCTTTAGCACTGAAGTTGAAGTTAGACTTTTCAATTTAATTGGTAAGTTGGAAAGCAATGTTCGGTCTCAGATTATGAGGAAACAAAGTCCAAAGTCATATAAACCTTCATATCCAATAGGTTCTAACATAGTTCATTTTACTGTTGACAAGAAATTGATAAGTATAGGTAATCAAACGGATTCTGATAGCACTATTTCTCTTTCTAAACAGCAGAGCTTACCACATAATGTAGTGAGAAAAAAGGGAAAGAGGGGGAATTTTTTAAGGCAAAATACCTAAGGATCACCTCAATTATCAAGAACTAAATCAAAACGTCACTCTAGATATACTTGGGACTTCCACTCCTTTCCATTACACCATCACAGAATTCCTTCATAAAGAAAAAGCTCTATCTTGGTTTCATAATCTTGTAAGAGAAAAGAATTTGTTAGAGAAGCAACAAACCCTTTTCAATTCATATCTGGATGCCTTTTTGTATTCTATGCTGAAAAATTACCTATTAAAGAGAAAATCCAAGTCCTCTATGGTCAAGCTGTTTGTCATGATGCTTCAGCTAGTGCATACCAGATACTGAGTTACTTCTTAATGGATTATTCTCTTGCCGATTTACTACCAGATTTCAATTCAAGTGATCCCCAAATTAAGGATCTCTATACTTTCATACAGGAGGAGCTGAAAATCTTTCTTCAATCTCACTTAGAGACAATTACATATCAACAAATAGAATCTAGGAACAGTCGAGAATTTGTCAAATTTATTTATGCCATTATTATACTGAAGACTACTCTTGATGATCTTTATACTCATTTAGGGAGTCTTCTTAGTCATCATGAATGTGCTGTTTTAAGTTCTGGAAAAATCAATATTCTAATATGCAAACCCTCATCAAATTCATTGACAATATAGGTTGGATTTGTTCTGCTCTTGAGAGACCTATTTCTTATACCACAAAATATTACAAGACTTGTCAAAATCATAAAGAAAGAAGAAGAGCTAGTATGAGATTCCATACTCAAAAGAATGATACATTAAAGACTGCCACTGCTACTTTCGTTAATTTTATACATCAGAGATATGCCTTCATTGCTATATATGAGTCTAGTGAAAGCCTTTTCTGAAAGAAATGTCAATGATATACTATTCATGATTGTTTCCTTACAACGACAGCTTATCTTTAAGAGCTGGATCTTTAGTTAATAAAAGAAGTTACTCTGCTTCAAAAAAATATTCATGATTGTGCAGGAAGGATAGTCCCTATCCTAATCCGCTTCAAAAAAATAGATCAAGCTCTCTCTTCCTTGTAGGACCAAAATCATAGCTTCAAAGACATTTCATTGCCCTTGTCCTGCAATAATGGAGATAGATTTACTAACCTTATCTTAACAACAAAGACATTTCATTGCTTCTAAGGTATTGTAGTAGTAACTTATTGAAGTAATTGGAACAGTCTTAACTTTTATTGTTTATTAGCATACAATTACAGTTTCACGCATAAAGGAATAATCAACTGACATTCAGAATTGATTGCTTGTGTTTACTATATGTAATCTGGTTTAGTTATACAAATTGGAATACTGAGTTTGTTGAAAAAGTGATTATATTTATAATGTATAATACGGAGTATTAAGTATTTGATTGTAGCATAAAGTATCAATCTGTTTAGCAATGAGTTTTAAACATTACCAAAATGTATCCACCTTGTTGTTATCAAAGGGAGGTTCATTAGCATGCTTTTTTGGCTATGTTTATTATTTAAAAATTGGGGTAGTGTTTATTATTTAAATATTTAAAAATTAGTAAGGGGTCAATTGTGATGTTAATGTATGGTAGAAAGATGAGTAGTAATTTTAGCTCAAAAAATAACGAAGAGCTCTCTTCATGCGAGTGATTCATATCAATTATTAAGTTATATTCTAGACAAACTAGCTCAGAGTGTATATGTCCTTTTCTAGAGAGGAAGAAAGCTTTGGATCATGAGAAAGTTTGCGTTGAGAAATAGTCTCTAATAAGGAAGCTTATCTTGATTATATGATACATGATGCCTTTCTTATTAGGAATAACGATTTTTTTGGTACCCAAACTTATACGCGATAACCAATCTGGTACATACTCTTTTATTGCACCCAATCTGGTACCTACACTTGTTTTATAGATCAAATTGAGTACCTACTGTGGACACCCGATTTCGTCCTC
>JAYMTK010002959.1:0-12981 GCA_036897405.1 Pelargonium myrrhifolium | reverse complement strand
TTACACAAAACACCATGTGTTTTTTGGGGGGGGGGGGGGGGCCTGCAATTATCCCTTTTATATACCCAACTAAAAATATTAGTTGTGATTACAACAATAACAGGACTTGAACCTGCGACCATACCATCAAACGAGCCGCATTCTACCAAGGATTGTAGAGTTTCAACTTTTTAACTAAGGAGGTATTTTATGTCTAAGTTTTCTATACTTTTAGTTTCATTAAGGGACGTTAGAGATAAAACCACAACTAGGAAAAAGACATTCTTCTAATAAAATGAACAGTAGATTCTAAAAATAATCTTTATTAAGCATTAACAAGATTTATGTATAAAGATACCTGACTTCTTAGAAACTTCTTTTGTACATGGAGCATGTTCTAATTCTAATTTTGTTTTAATAGGCGAACGGTACTTTTTATTAAAACCCAGGAAAGAGAAAAAAGTACAAGATACAAAACGAAACCAAGCCCAAAATGAAACAAACTAATTGTAAAGCAAAACAGCCCCCAACAACAGTAATCCCCCCCCCCCCCAATCCTCTCAAATGAAATTAAAATGAGGCTGACACCAAATAAAGAACTGTGAAACACCAGCGGAAGAATAGAATTGTTCATTCAACATATGAAACAAAATACTATTGATCTTGAACACAGTGTCTTGGGCAGCTTCATGTTCATGACGAAAAACTAACCGATTTCGCGCAAGCTAAAAATTACACAGCTTGGACACAAAGGTGGACATTGAAGCCATTAAACCACGATTCACCAAAACAAACACAAAATAGGAACAAGTTCATAGAAAACTAACTAAGAAAAGCATTGAATTTTCGATGGAACTGACGATTTCCAAATGAGTTTGGTACTTGGAATTAAACGATGCGCACCATCGTCATACAAATTACTATATGTCATGCTTGTTGAGAACCGACCCTTGGAGCCCCAAATTCATGTCAAGTGAACTGCACATGACGGTCTCAACATAACACGGTCTAAATCGAGGACTAACAGTCGGAGCAAATCTTCCCCCCAAGCTTTCAGTTCGCGTCTAAACTCGAGCACCCAACGGGAACTGGCTGACCCTGAACAAAAAAAGTGAATTGACTTATTCTTATACTTGATGAGCGAGAATAATCTTGGATATTTATGAGCTAAAGGCTCACTAAATAGACAAACATCAGTCTAAAAGGCTATTGTCTTGCCATCACCTAACACCCACTTAAAACAGTGCTTACCGAACAACTCCCGAAACCTCGCATCATTGTCCAAGCTGCGAATTTGCCTAACAAAATCTGAAGTCGCGCTAATACGAGCCTCTCAAGAAACCAATCATCCAAGCTCCAATTGTACTTGACACAAAGGACGGATTTTCAAAAAGAATGAGGCTCGATGGCAAAACGCCACCACCATTTAACGAGTAAGCTAGAATAGGCTAACCTCAATTGGCGCATACCAAGCACCTCATGCTTCTTTTTCAGAACATCAGTAGCCCACCTCAATTTGCAAAATCCTCGTTTATCCGAGCAACCGGCCCAATGAAAACAGCATTCAATGACCTATAATTTCTTGTTTACCGTTTTCGGGGCTGGGAAGAGACTCATGTAAAATAGTGGAAATGAAAATAAAGCCGACTTGATTAGAGTAACCCGACAACATAAGAGATCCTTTGAGCTTCCTCGTATTCTTTTTACCGAAAATTCTTACACGAAAAAAGACTGATTAGAACAAGGACTCAGGTCTATAATATGTAACATTGGTTAACAAGGACCCAGACCACCCTTTATACGATTGAAGAACATGAACACATTTGATGATCATGAAGAACATAAATTATCCGGCGACCGAAATTTGGAGATTCAAAATTAATTCATAAAATTCAAACAATCAAATTATCAATCATATCCGGGTTTTCACTACCAACAATCTCGTCAAACCCTTCAATCACCACCGTAAATTGACAATAAATAAGGTCAAGAAACCACGGGTGCTCCACTTCTGTCATGAAGCCATGGAATCTCCAAATCTCATAAATAAGTTTTCCAAACTAAAAATGGTTTTTGTTTGATTTTGTTGACAATTCAATCGCCACTCAAACTCAACACATACATATTTACTTATAAAAATGTTGAAATCTCAAACTTAATAAAAATAGAAGAGTGGCAGTCACAAAAAAAAATATAAAAAAATTCGTAACTTACCGGGCAGCAAGTTACAGATTTGAGCAAGCTTGTAACGGTCGATGAAGTGCGGCAGGCTACTTTTGATATGAATCCCTGGAAGGCGCCTGGGTGGGATGGCTTTCATGCGGGGTTTTTTTCAGTCATCTTGGAATACCGTGGGGGGATATCGTGAAGCTGGTTGAATCTAGTTTCAGGGACAGTTGGTTTCCGCCGGATTTGAACAAAACCCTTTTGGTGCTTATTCCGAAAATTCCACACCTGGTTTCAGTGAGTCAATTCAGGCCCATTAGCATGTGCACGGTTCCCTTGAAAGTTATCTCAAAGGTGTTGGTTAATAGAATTAGACTCTTCTTGGATGATTTAATAGCAGCTAATCAGGGCAGTTTTGTGCCGGGAAGGACTACACGTGATAACATTCTGCTCGCTCAAGAGATGATACATAAGATTAGAATCAGGAAGTCGGGGAAGGGTTTTATGGCTCTGAAGCTGGATCTCGAGAAGGTGTATGACAGGGTTAATTGGGATTTTCTGGAAGAAACTTTGCGCATGTTTGGGTTCCCGGTTAGCTGGATAAATCTCATTATGTTTAGTGTGCGATCAATGGAAATGGCAATGTTGATTAATGGCACGGTCTTAGAAGATTTTAAGCTCCAGCGTGGCCTAAGGCAAGGGGATCCCTTCTCCCCATACCTTTTCATTCTCTGTATGGAAAGACTGGGGCAAATTATTAACAGGGCGATTTTGGCAGGGGATTGGAATCCGATTAGCTTATCTCGGAACGGTACTGGCCTGTCACACCTATTTTTTGTGGACGATCTGATCCTTTTTAGTAAAGCCTCTCATACTCAAGCGGTGGTTATTAAAAATTGTCTTATGAAGTTCTGTGATTTATTGGGCCAAAGTATAAGCCTCTCCAAGTCCAGGTTTTACACTTCACCGGCTGTCAGCGACAGGTTGGTTAGGAGGATCAGTTCGGTGTTGGGTATCTCACACACGGAGGACCTCGGCACTTATTTGGGTGTACCTCTACATTTCCAACGACCTCGGGCATCTCAATATAATTATCTTGTGGAGAGGATTGGTACAAAGCTAGCGGGATGGAAGGCGAACCATCTTTCAATTGCGGGGCGAGCTACCCTGATTAAGTCAGTTACATCCTCAATGGAAACATATGCTATGCAGACTGTTTGGCTGTCGAGATCAGTATGCGAAAAGATTGACGCGTTGAATAGGCGCTTCCTTTGGGGAGGGTCGGAAACAAAGAAAAAACTCCATTTACTTTCTTGGGATGTGGTTACCCGTTCCAAGTCGAGTGGTGGGCTAGGCATTCGACGCATGGATTTCATGAACTCAGCCATGCTTGGGAAAGCATGTTGGGAGGTCGTCATGCACAAGGACAAATTCTGGACCAGGTTTTTTCACGAGAAATAAGGTGAGAATGGAACCATCCTAGTAAATGATTGCAAGCTGGGAGCATCTAAAGTTTGGAAGGGCATTGCAAAGTGCGCTAATCTCCTTGAAGTTGGGCTTGCTTGGCGTATCGGAAACGGTAAGTCAATTGATTTCTTCCGGGACGTGTGGTGTGGTGATAAGGCATTAGCGGACATCCTCCCTTTCGATTCCCCTTCAAATGTTCAGGTCTGCGAGTTCTTCACCGTTTCAGGAGTTTGGAATGCCGATTTAGTTCGTCGTTCCTTGCCTGCTGACCTTGCTGCTCGGGTGTTGGGAGTGCCAATTTCCATAAACAAATCAACTGATGATAGTATTGTTTGGAGGCTACACAAGTCAGGTACGTATACTGTAAAATCCGCTTATGAGTTTATTAATCAAGACCCTGAAAGTATGGATTCCAACTGGAGTAGTTTATGGAAATTCAAGTGTTATCATAAATGCATATTTCTTCTCTGGTTGGCAAAGCATGATCGTATTCACACTACAGCTCTTCGGTTTAAGCGTGGGCTCACGTCATTCCCTCTTTGTTTTCGGTGCCAGGAGGAGGTGGAGGATGTGAAACATGTACTTAGAGATTGTGATTGGGTTAAAACAATATGGAAAGATTTGGTCCCTCTTAATTGGGCTGCTGATTTTTTTAGTTTAAATATCCCGGACTGGATTTGTTGGAACTTGAGGAATACTAGAGTCATGATCGGTTCGGTGGACTGGGGTTCGGTTTTTAGTGCGGGTATATGGCTGTTATGGAGGTGGAGGTGTGGCCTCATGTTTCAAGATGGGTATAAGATTCCTTCGGATCCGGTATCCGCGATTAATCGAGAAGCGACATGGATTTGTGATGCATATAGTACTGTTGCGGGTCCCTTGAAGGCTAAAGGACGATCCTAGTTGGTTGGGAGCCTCCCCCCCCCCCCTCTTTGGGTAAAGATAAACACTGATGGAGCAAGTAAAGGTAACCCGGGGATCTCGGCTATCGGTGGTGTTGCCCGAGACTTAGAGGGAAATTGGCTAGGTGGTTTTGCCGGAAATATTGGCTATTGTTCTACCTTCACAGCGGAGGTCCTTGCAGTCCGTGCGGGTTTGAAATGGGCTTGGGACTCGGAGTGGAGGAAGGTGCTGCTGAACATAGATTCCAGATCGGTGCTGCAACTGATCACTGGGAATACTCCGGTTAATTGGAAAATATAGGTTGTCGTTGCGGATATTCGCAGTATGTTGAGCTTGCAATGGGAAGTGTATGAGCAATTTTTGAGAATAAAATTAGGGTATTGATGTTAGGGTTTGAGAGAAGAAGAATGAATGAGGCTATTTTAGTCTTTTTGTCATTTAAGTTAACGGAGTTATAATGGAATGAGTGTGATAAAGTTCGTGGAGGTCGAATTATTTGAAATAAAGTTCATCATGTACACTTTAATTAAATGACAAGTTTATATGAGTTATCTGCAATTACCCCTTAATAGTATTAAGATCTGGTATTTTAGAGTTAGGTAGGGGTATTTTGATCGTTTAAACTTTAAAGTGACATTTAATTTTGTTAAAAACGAAATTATTCGATAAAAGTTTAGAGCATGCTAAAGTTATCAAAGATAATTTAGAGGTGCGATTCGGGAAAAGGATAATTTGGACTTTTGAGGTACCTTGTGTAATCTTCCCTTATTTTATTCTAGGCCCGATTAAGTCCGATCCAGTAGTGGAGTGCATGAACAGTGGTTGATTGGGGAAAAAATGGGAGGGTATTGAAGAGACACTCCATTCCTAATTTCTTCACCATCGTCATCTTCAGCTCAGCTCCACCAACATGGAGCCCAATCCCAACCGTGTCGAGGCCGATCGTCTCCTTAGCGTCGCCGAGAAGCTCCTCCACGGCCGCGATCTCGTCGGCTCCCGCGATTTCGCTCTCCTCGCCCAGGAGTCCGACCCCCTCCTCGACGGCTCCGACCAGATCCTCGCCGTCATCGACGTCCTCCTCGCCTCCGACAAGCGCATCAACAACCACCTCGATTGGTACTCCATCCTCCAGATCGACCGCCGATCCGACGACCTCGACCTCATCAAGAAGCAGTACCGCAAGCTCGCCCTCCTCCTCCACCCCGATAAGAACCGATACCCTTTCGCCGATCACGCCTTCAAGTTTGTCGCCGACGCCTGGGCCGTCCTCTCCAATTCGTCCAAAAAGTCCCTCTACGACAACGAGCTCAGCTTGTTCTCCAAGGTCGATTTGGCCCCCAATTCCTCCTCCGTCAAGCTTCCGGTTCGCCGGAACCAGCCCTGGCAGTCCGGAAGGAAGCCCGGTGTTGATGCCAGAACCGCCAATAGCAGCAGCAACAACCACAATTCGGACGATTCCCGATTGTCCAGTTTCTGGACGGCGTGTCCTTACTGCTACATGTTGTTTGAGTACCCTAGGGTTTACGAGGGCTGTTGCTTGAGGTGCCAGAATTGCAAGAGGGCCTTCCACGCCGCCATTGTCCCTGCTCTGCCGCCGCTGGTGCCGGGACAGGAGGCTTACTACTGCTGCTGGGGTTTCTTTCCAATTGGATATGTGATGGGCAATTCGAACGGGAAGGCCTCAGCAGCTGCTGCGGCCGGAGGGTTTCCTAATTGGATGCCCCCAATGTTCCCTAATGGGCAAAAGGAGGGTCCGAAGAATGTTGCCGGAGTGAAGCATGCGGAGGTGAGGCCGGGAGTGGTGGACATTTCCGATGGCAGTGCTTCCGTGGATAGGGTACCGAAGAAGAGGGGAAGGCCCCGGAAAGTAGTGAATCTTTAATTTCAAGAATTTGGGGCATTGCAATTTGCAAATGGAGGAATGGGGCTCGTTGTTGGTATGCTTGCTGGCGCCGGGCATTGAATGGGAGGTTGGTCGGAGATGTTGGGTTTTGTCGAGTTTTCGTAGGCAAGTACTTTTGCAGTATTTTTAGTATTAGCTGTTGATTGCAAGTAGAATGTAGATGTTAGATGCTTGTGATGTGGTGCTTTCTGTTTACTGACATAGTTTGATGTTTAATCTTATGATTTCAAGCAATGTTATTTAGGAAGTTGTTTTGGCAGTGATTTGTGCTTTCTTCTTTGTTGAATCAGTAGAGTTTGTTTTGCATGGTCTTTTGTATATAAATTCCTCACATCACCATCACCACCACCACCATCATCATCTACTACCACACTTGTCACTTACTATCTTGTTTGGTATTGTTTTGAAAATCTACAAGGATGCCATTGTTGTCAAATGAAGTGCCAAGTTTTGTTAGTATTTATTGATTGCAAAGGATAGTTCTGTAACTCTGCAGTTGAGCAACCAGATATCCATGCTGCAAAAATTCTTTAAGCAGAATGTTTAGTTGCATTTTATTGCATGTTGTCATGTGGAAATCCATTGTTAAGCAGCTCTTATTATTAGCCAGGTTTGACTAGATGGTGAAACAATTTTGTTTTATTGGTGATGAATGAGAATTGGAAAGATTGTTTAGTAGTGTAAGATCATATTAATGTGAAATTAGTTCGGACTGCCCAGAGGATGAATGCTACATAACGTGTTGAAACTATGACCACAACGCTTGGGTTTCTTCATTGGAAAAATTCAGACTCAGAGTGCTCAAGTCTATGGCCTCAATGCGCGGAACTACTTGAATATTGGTTTCTTCGGTGGAAGAGCTTAGAGTGCTTAAGACTATGGCCTCAATGCATTGAACTATATAGATACTGGTTTCAGGAAGAGCTCCGAGTGCTTAAAACTGTGGCCTCAACGCTTTGAATTACATGGATATTGGTTTCTTCGGTGGAAGAGTTCAAAGTGCTTTAAGAGTACTATGGCCTCAACGCGAGGAACTACTTAGATATTGGTTTCAAGAGCTGAGAGTGCTTAAGACTATGGCCTCAACTCGTGGAACTAAATAGATATTGGTTTCTTTGGTGGAAGAGCTCAGAGTGCATCTCATCTCCTATATCTAGCTCTAGTAGAGCCATCCCACAAATTCTTGAAATGACTACTTTATGTATGCCAAATCCCTCACTACAATGTGGAAGGTAACTACGGATACTTCCATGGAGAATTGAACCAAAACCGAATGAACATTCTCGCCTCTTCCTGCGTTAACCTCATCATTCCATGGCAATGCCATATAGCAAATTAACCAAATCAATCCATCACCTTCCGAAACATGCCTTAGTCATGCATAAACAATCTCCACAAATAGAAACAAAATTTCTCACAACCTTGGAGTGAGTATGTTGAGAAGAAGCACAAACTTTCTGCTCAAAGATGAATTTTTTTACCACTTTTTGTCTACAACTAAATAGCTCCTGTACTAGAGAGTTGAAAACAGGAAGATGAACAATGATAGCCCACTAAAATTGGAATATCCATAAAAAAAGAACAAGTATTGGTACACAAAGACAACCACTTTGAGCATGTAAAGTAGATTACATAGATATCATATCAACACTTGAGAGCAATTGAGCATCCATAAAAGAGAGAATACACACCATATTCCATTTCTAACTGCAAAATGATATAATGGTAGAACAGATTCCAAGCCTTTCAATACGGATATGGGTATTATCACTAATTTGCCAAAAGGTCTATAATGCAAAGCAAAAATTCTTTGTACGAATTCAGGAAAAATGACATTACAGGAGCCACAAACCTAAGAAGACTTGAGAGCGGGATTGGAGAGCCTAAGGCACTCACTCTGGCATCTCCTAAGACAAATATCATTCCAGTTGGGTACTTGGTGTTGGTTAACACAAACAGTTCTAGCACACGCATCGGCACAAGCATCAACCTCAGAAACACCGCACACAGTAACACAAGTGTCGGGAGTAGGGTCTTTAGACAATCCACCAACCTTGTTTAACATCCTCTTTGACGTGCACACCCTCTCGCACACAAAGATATCATCAGAGCTCTTCTCGCGCCCTCTCGCAGTATCCAGCTTCGGCTCATCCCCTTTCCTTTTCTTCATCCTTAAAGCTTGCCCTGCAACTACAGCGGGAATAATCGCCCCAACTAGAGACCACCATACCTCCACCATTACTACAAAATGCGCAAGGTTATGTTCACCTATTTCAGGAAACAACACCCCTTAAGAAGATGTAACCATGATGAAGATTCAAATTTGTGAGAAAGTAAGATTTTGCAATTTACACTACAGGAATCAAAACTCAACACAAAGGAAATAATTCTAAATTCCAAGAATCAAAACTGATAGGCCAGTGCAGCAACAGAACATCAGCTAGCAACATATATAAATGGTGATTCTCAACGAATAAACACGAGTGCTAAATTTGCAGAGTGAAAATTTACATTTCTCAATTGCATACAAGAAGTAAGCATCCGAAAAATCATCCGGAATTTGCAGCTGTTTATGTAAGAGATGAATTGAGCCAAAATGAGTTGAACAAACCCTAGCAGTATCATCTTGAACGATAAAAGGCATAAAGTGAAGAGGAAGACTTGAAGCTAAAAAGCAAACAAAGAGAAAAGAAAATAGGAATTTAGGGTCAAACCTGAAAGGCTACGGAGAGGAAAGGAGAGAAGTGCAGGGTTGGGTTGGTTCCAACTCCTACCGACGGCGACGAGGAGAATCCAACGGTTTTGCTCTCTAGACTTCAAGTGGAAGTGGGTAGACTAGGCTGGGCTGGGCTGCTCCTTCCAAAATGGGCTTCATACATGTTTATTTATTTAAATTAGTTGACCAATCCACCCAGACAAATTTACAAATACGTCGACCATCTAACTAACTCATGGACCACTTGATTTGCAGACCAACCCGCAAATAAAAACTCGAAACTACCAAATTGAGTCATTATGACTAAAGCATACTAAGAAATCAAGTCGAAGATACTGAAATCCTCTCCATCAACCTGAATAATCAAGCGACATACACTTGAATCCTCTCACTCTACTTGAAGAGTATGAACAAATGATAACAATTGCACATGAAACTTATGAAAATGGCGTGAAAGTCTTTGTTGACCACCCCTCGCCACCACCAGATCTGTCATCTGATTTGACAACAAACTCGAAAACTGATCTGAGACTCCGATTGAACTACAACCTTTCAAGCCTTTTTTTTTCCTAAAACCACCATATACTTCTGATTGCCCTGCGCACACACTACTTAGATATAGTTGTGTCTTGGGACTCAAATTGTTGTAGAGAAATAGTATCCTAAGTTTATATGGTATAAGTAGATAATATGTGCGAGGATCTTCAATTAATGATTAAAAAAAATAAAGGGTTTTTTTAGTCCCTTGAACTTGAAACTTTTTGGGACTTGTCCCTTGGACTTGATTTTTAGTTATTTTAATACATGAACTGTACGATTTTTTTTTATTTGGTACAACTGACCGCCTACACCCAGCTGGTAACTGCCACGTCACCATCGTTTCCACCTCAGTGGGTTGCTAACTTTCACGTCACCATCCCTTCAACGTCATCATCCATTATTTTTTGTCTTCTTGTATTCTTTCAACAATGAACATCCACAACCTCCATTCTTTTTCTTTCAACAGCGTCCCCCACTCAGGTCATCCTCCTTATTGGCTCCATTGAAGACCTCATCGACCATGGCTCCACAACCTCTGGCACTAAGGTCCTCCCTCAAATCCCCATTTCTAAAACTCTAATTTAAACCCGAATCCACCCTCATTTCTCCACCTCTACGACCCCACAAACGACCGATTCAGAAAACGCAAATTCCACCTCCAACAAGCGAACATACCACCTATGATCTCGCCGGAATGTCCCGCAGCACCGACCGTGATGCGCCAGGCGCCGCTGGTGTGGGCGGAAGAGAGAGTGAATCTCGCGGCATTGGGGGATTCTTGGGATTTTTTCCACTCTTGAGGTCCATCGCAGCCGCTGCGAACTCCGACGCCAAAGCCTGACAATGGCCGCAACCGACATCCATCTCCGCCGCCGGTTGCAGGGAGTTTATCATTCTCCTATGACGACCTTAAATTTCCCTCGTCGTGCCGCCCTGTCCCATCCGCTTCCGCCGCTCACGCTTCCGCCAGACTCTTTCTTCCTCTCCTTCTCTCATGTGTCTGTTACTGAGACCTCAGATCTCCCTCACGGTGCGTTCTATTTTTTCGACCAGTGAAGAAGGAGTGGCGGAGAGGAGAACAGAGTCAAACCAGTGAACAAGAGGCGACGGAGTAGATCATAGTGAAAATGGAGAGAGGGTTGGACTTGTGAAACGTTGAAGCGACGTCGACGTCGACATTGATGGTGAACTTGCCGCCCGATTGGCATATCACGACCAGCTTTCTTATGGCCATCGGAGACTTAAGAAATGGTGTTGAGTTTTAGCAAAAACCCATGAAGAAATTTTAGATTTTGATCTTCTTCTTTGGCCGCAACTGCAAAAGAGCAATCAAAGAATGTGAGAGATTTAGGAGTTATTTTTGGGGAAGAAGAGTGAAATGATAAGGTGGAAGAGAGTGGCTGAGGTGGAAAGCTAAGGTTGACGGGTTGGTGACGTGGTAGTCACCAACCGGGTGTACTCGGTCAGTTGGACCAAATAAAAAAACGTACAGTTTATGGACTAAAATGACTAAAAATCAAGTATAAGACCCAATTCTCAAAAAGTGTCAAGTATAAGGGACTAAAAAATAATTAACCCCAAAATAAACAAATGAAGAAAAAAAAAAGGACATTTGGAACAAAATAGAAGTGGTGTCTTAAAAGAATGTACCATTGTGGTTTTAATTTTTTATTTTATTTAAGGAAATGTTTCAAACTAATTAGTAATATAATCGAGTAATAAATAATTATATTACATTTTAGGTAAATTTTTAATTTTGTCATTGAATTTTATTTTGACCTAAAATGATTTCTAAAATTTTAAATGTGGGTTCAAAATGGTATTTGTCGTCGATTTTCGTCAGTTTATCTGTTAAGTGATTTGTTTTAAAATTTAAAATATATTAAATAATTATTTTCATTCAATTATTTAGGGGTTAATTACAGTTTACTACCATGTACTATACCTCATTTGCAATTCACTACCCTTATCTACCAAATTAATTTTTTTTTCTACCGTGTACTTTCCAAACCGTTGCAAATAGGTCGGCTGTTAAACTTCCATCAGTTAAGTGGGTAAAAGACGAAAATACCCCTTTAGTTAAGTTTTGGATGTGAGTCGGTCCACCCTCTTCAACCCCTTTATTCTTCTTCTCTCCGTCTCCAATTGTCTGTATACTCGCCGAAAACCACCGTCCCTCCATGTCGTCCACCGTTTTTGCTTTCTCTGACCAAATCGCATCTCCAATGAAAATAAAGCTGGTGTGTGCCTATGGATTACAAACCGCAGAGGTATAGAGTATTGGCCCACTCCAAGTGAAAAGCAAAATACTTGGTGGGTTCTTCAAGTTCCAGAAAACAAGTCTCAAACAAAGCCTCCATTAATCTTCAAATTCCCCAAAGCTTTGAAAAAGTGAGTAAAAAAATGAGTTTAAGTGTTTTTTTATTGAATATAAAAGTAACAGTGTAGTGCTTTAGCGAGATATAAAAGGAAGATAAATTTCTTGAGTCCTATTTTATTTTGTTATTTGGTGGATATATATATATATATCTCTGAAAATGATTAGAAGTTGGAGTGGGTATAGTAAGCTATGATTCAGATTGTATATCATTTTGTTATTTGTCAAATCCCTCACATCTGTTGACGTAGGCGTAGTAAAACAGAAGGCAAGAGAAGTTGGAGCAATAAGAGATTTCTATGTCTTCGAGAGGGCATTTTGCGATGACGCAGAGATTGGAGGAGGATAGGGAGGAGTGGGCGGCAGAGCATGCCGGAAACTTGCAGGAGACGGCGAGGAGGCGAAGATGGTGGTTACAGGACAATGAAATATTAAAACTATAAAGTACAAGGTAATGAAATGTTAGAACTATGAAAGAGAATTTGCCACTAATTTTTTAAAAAAACGTTTTCTGATACATTTCTTGGATGACCGACCTATTTGTTAACGGAATGAAAGTAAACGGTAGTAAAAAGTTAATTTGGTAGTTTATGGTAGTGAATTGCAAATTAAGTATAATACAAGATAGTAAACTGTAATTAACACATTATTTAATTGATGTTGAGGCCTGTGGGTCATGTGATGGTCACATGAATCATTTAATGCATTTGAACTGTCACATTAATAAAATAATTAAATAAAAATAATTATTTAATATATATTAAATTTCACATAGATGAAAAACAAGACAATAACCATTTTGAATTCATATATTAAATCAAAATATAAATAAACAACTAAATTAAGTTCATATAAGAAAATGAGGATCAGGAGTCTCAGCCAAGACACAAAAAATATGAATCCGGGCGGGCGCGGACAAATTCACTAGGG
>JAYMTK010002958.1:0-12981 GCA_036897405.1 Pelargonium myrrhifolium | reverse complement strand
ACAGTCTTGCCGCACACTCCCCAACCTTCACTGCAGCCCTACCCACTCCACCGACCCCAACACCCACTCCCTTCTCCCTCTTATCCTCTCTCCTCCACTGATTCGCTCATCCGATTCCCTCACTCTCTATCCTCTCCAGCCGCCGCACCCCACTAACCCACAAAACCCTAAAAACCTTTAACTTCTCTCAACCTCCCACACACTCACGCTCTCGTCCGCTTTTCGATTTTTTGGGGCCTTTGATTGAAGAGAAAAATGAGATTTATCTTATTAATTACTATGGTACCATATTTTAATCGGCAAACTAATTTTGTATAAAATACAACAAGGGCAAAATTGGTCATATGGACTTGAATTGAGTTTTTAGGTGTCAAAAAATGGCTAGGGGTTCTTCACATAAAATGATATATCGGAGTGAATATGGGTCACACAGGTGTTGGATAATTCCTTCTCCTTCGCTTTGAACATAGAAACTGATCTGACCAAAATAGCCGCAACACTTTTAAGCTATCTCCACTTTCTGCTCTTCATTTCACCATTCCCGAATTATTTTCCCCCAAATATTCAATCCTCATTTAATTTCGTTCAATTGGAAGCTACCAAATCGGTTGTCTGTCTTTTTCTTATTCTGGTATCGGAAAATGGAGTTCTCGTGGTTGCTTCATATATGTTTGGTGTGAAAATGGCTTAGTCAATTTTGATAGATGGCAAGTGATATTATGACAACCTCATCTGCTTCATTGCTTCTGGACGCTGTCATCGGATGCCGATTCCGGTTGCTATCGGCATTCGATCCCTTCTCCATTGCCGCTGAAGCTTTCTCCAATCAATGTCATCGTTTCGTTGTTCCCATTTGGGTTCCTCACAAGCGGGGATTGATTTAATTTGGTTACGCACACCACAACCCAAATAAAACTTTACATTTTCTTAAAGAAAAACTGAATTTGACCTTCGGAAAAATATTTTTATCATAAATTTTTTCTTTTGTTATTTGGTTCTTTGAGATCATGAACTCGGTGATGCAGTCTTCTCTGAATTATGGGGATGCTGGGATAGTGGAAAAAGATCCAGCTGGTCGTTATGTTCGGGTACTTATCGGATATTTGTGTTTAATTTAATGTTATAGTTTTATGAGATGTTGATTTATTATTTATGATGCTAATGTTTATTATCTACATGTTGGATCTTTTGTTGTTTTGATGCATATTCGTGTTGGTCAGTGACAATTTGAGTTATTTAAAGGAAACTATATATTGAATCATATTCTAGATCGTATTAAATTTGAAGAATATGATGAGCTATTAAATAGATTATAGTCATGTATTTCATTTGCAGCCTTGTAATTTTGGCTCAAATTTGGACAATATGAGCTAATTAGTGCTTCGTTTTGTGGCTTTCGTTAATTTTGGTTATCTGAAATGTTACTGACAGAATATTGGATTGGACCACCTGCTAATTGTATCATCTTCTGTTCACCAACTTATTTGCATGCGTTCTTTTTCTACTCTCATCTGGGTAACGTTTGAGGAATATTGTTGTATGATACTAGCCATGCTGGAAGGGTATGTTGGCTTAGTATTTACATGTTACCATTGTAGGCAGCTTTTAAGAAAATATTTGGGTTATTTCCCTCTTCGGTCTCTTGATTTATTTTTTTTACTTGTTCTTTTTTTTGTTGGAACAGTACGATGAGATCTTGGGAAAAGGTGCTTTCAAGACTGTGTATGCTTCTCAATCCTCACTGGTTTTTGTTATTTTTTCTTTAATTTCTTAATGGTTATATCCCAGTATAAGTAATATTTCATATTCTTTTAGTGTTAAGAGTATGTTAAATGACAAATATGTAAAATTGACATGATATAAAAAAGCATAAAAAAAGTTACATAAACCAGTGTCTGGGATGCATTGTTTTTCCTTCTTTTGTCCGTTAGTATAAAAAAAATGTTACAAGGTTTTGGAATTGTATTTATGAACTATATCAGAACAATAAGAAACTTGATTTTTGCAAGATGTGCAACAATGATTTGGAATTTGTTGAGTACTGAAACTGCACTCTAGGTATACATAACGATTCACCAATTATGTTCATGGCAATCAAGTAATTTACATGAGCACTTTCCGACAGGTGTGCAACGCAATGATCAATTATATACAGTTTTTTGTACACATACACTATCATTTGAGGGCTATTTTATAACATTAATTTAGATTTGTATAGTCAGTTGTGATAATGTAGCTTGTTTTGATAACATGTTGAATTAGATTTTCCTTTTGATAAGTTGAATTATGGTTTTATGTTTTAACCTAATGGCTTGTGTTCCTCGATACTGTTTTGCAGTTACAAGGCTTTTGATGAAGTTGATGGCATAGAAGTTGCGTGGAACCAAGTTAGGATTGATGATGTGTTGCGGTCACCGGAAGATTTGGAAAAGTTGTATTCTGAGGTTCATCTGTTGAAATCATTAAAACATGAGAATATCATTAAGCTCTATTATTCTTGGGTAGATGACAAGAACAAAACTGTTAACATGATAACAGAGCTCTTCACATCAGGGAGTCTCAGACAGTATACTCTCTTTCTCTCACTCTCCTTTTCTCCTATTGCTTTATTATATGCATTTGAAGTATTCATCTTCCTTTCGGCTACAGCTACCGCAAGAAGCACAAAAATGTTGACATGAAGGCCATCAAGAATTGGGCAAGACAGATTCTTCAAGGTTTGGTCTATCTTCACAGTCACAACCCACCAATTATTCACAGAGACTTAAAATGTGACAACATTTTTGTTAATGGCAACCATGGAGAAGTTAAGATTGGAGACCTTGGGTTGGCAACTGTCATGCAACAGCCTCCTGCTCGAAGTGTTATAGGTCAGAAAAAAACAATAATCATTTTATCGACATGCATGACTTATCAAAATGCACTCAGTTCCTCCATTCTCTACGCCAGGGACTCCTGAGTTCATGGCTCCAGAGCTCTATGAAGAGGAGTATGATGAACTTGTTGACATATATTCTTTCGGTCTGTGCATGTTAGAGATGGTTACTCTTGAGTATCCGTATAGTGAATGCAAAAACCCCGCTCAAATCTATAAGAAGGTTACCTCTGTAAGTAAATCAACCATCAGATTATCTGCTAAATATTGTTCCTTATAGTTGATCTTACTTGGCATTCTGATCCAGGGTATTAAGCCTCTTTCACTCAGTAAGGTGAGTGATCCCCAAATTAAGGAATTTATTGAGAAATGTTTAGTTCCAGCGTCTGAAAGATCGTCTGCAATGGAGCTTCTTAAAGACTCATTCCTTCAAATAGAAAATCCAAAGGAGCCAGTTCGTGATCCGTTACAGTTACCAACTCAAAATCTCGGATCAATGAGTTTACCCAAGTCTGAGCCATATTCCATGGAGATAGATACTGATCACTATAAGAAACTTTCTATAAGCACATGCACAGGAAGCAACAGTGGAAGTCAACACTGTCCAATTATGGAATTTCAGAGGACGCATAAGAACAATGATTTTAGGTTGAAAGGGAAAGAAAATGATGACAACTCCATATCATTGACGTTGCGCATTGCTGACTCCAACAGTAAGTGAACAAAGTTTTGTCTGATTATTCACTAATCACTATCACTCGTTCCGTGATAGAATGATATATACGAGTTTACTTTTTTATCTGCAGGTCGAGTGAGGAATATACATTTTCTGGTTTACCTTGATACTGATACTGCACTTGCAGTTGCGGGTGAGATGGTTGAACAATTGGAATTAGCATATCATGATGTGGATTTCATAGCCGAGTTCATTGATTATTTGATAATGAAACTTCGACCTGACTGGAAACCGTCATCTGGTTATCTTTCTAGTGAAGCAGCTAGTCTCAGAAATGAGAAAACTTCAATGGCATGCCCATGGGATTCAATTCGAATGAGTGCTCCAGCAGAATTGGTACTTGAGCAAGATGTTCTTTTCGAGTATGGCACAAGCTGTCAAGAAGGTTGTGTACAAGCTGATCATGAAAGTAATTTGTGCAAGAGCCCTGACCTCGTTTCTCAATTCGAGTATTATCATCTAGAGGGCAGAGATTCACAAGCTTCAGTGGTTTCAGATGGTACAACCAAAAATGATAAATTAGCTGAATCAATTGATTTCAACATTAATGGAAGCTACAAGACTTTAAGCAGTTGTCTCACAGAGCAAGAGCTAGGGGATTCATACTATGATGATCATGATAGTAATGCTATGGAATGCATGCGAATAAATGAATATGTGAAGAACGCTGCATTGCCACCATTACCGAATCGCAGTGGAGTGAGTAAGGTTATGAGCTTGACAAGCAGTTGTTCATCTCTGTCGTTAACAGAGCAAAATATAGATGCCAAGCTTAAGCTAGAACTTGATGCGATTGATGCACAATATCATCAATGGTTTCAACAACTTTCAAGGATGAGGGACGAGGCTCTGGAGGCTACGAAGAAGAGATGGTTGGCAAAGAAAAGCAGGATTAGTAACTGATGCAGAGCTCATATTATGTTCCTAAAACAATTACTTAATCTACAGGTGATCATGTTGTGTCATTGTTGTCTATGATTCTTCATTTAAAATAAATTATTAGGGCTTGTATTGGTATTAATTGTTTTGGATGAGGCTCTCTCTTTTTGTTGTAGTCCTCAATTTTGTATAGTCGAAATGTACTTTTTTGCTTGCTCCTCCATATATTTTTCCCTAATTTTTTTACCTAACAAATTAGTTATGTATGAAACATCAATTATACTCTTACAATAACTTAGAACATGTAAACTATTGAGGATGCAACTCAGATGGTAGAGCGCTCGCTTAGCATGTGAGAGGTACAGAGTTCGATCCCTTGCATCTCCAATAATCGATAGGAGAAAAAGTGGAGACGCCACTCTCTAAGTCCGTATTCCGTAGAAACTAAAACAAGGAAGGCCTGCTAGGACACACGAAGAGAAAAGGAAGACGACACAATTAAGGGTGTAATCGAGCCGAATCAAGTTTAAAATTGACAGGATTCGGCTCGAACTCGAACGAGCTTATAAATTAAGGCTCGAGCTCGACTCGGTAAAAAATAATCGAGCTCGGCTCGGCTCGATATTGATTGCCTATGCTTAGCTCCGCCACTAGCCGAGTCACCTTAGTCTACCCGGTGATTCAGTTGGGCTCATGGGCTAGGATATAGTACGATGCGGGCTTGATTAAGAAGGTACAGTACTGGCCACATGTCACCAATAGATTATCATAAGATGTTTTGGATTGTCAATCTGGTGCGTTATTGTTGATTGTGAGCGCATGACATGGTTGAAGCCCATACATTGACTCGCGCTTGAATCACTTGGGCCACGAGGCTCTAATTCATTATGGTGTGAGTATGGTGCAATACGGTGATATAGCGGGCGTAGAGTGGACACTCGCAAATTCCGTGATACGTAGCCGTAAGAGAACAAGCTTTCTACGCGCATGTGGGAGTATTTGGGATTAGTTTTGAGCTCTTTTTGTAAGTGCTTCGACCGTTCTTCATCCGCCTCAATGCTTTTGCAATAAACAATTTCTTAGAATTCTTCAAATGAGTATTTGAGTTCGTTTTTAATCCAATTCTATCCTTAATTGCTCTAAACATTGATTTTTATTCGAAAATTTGAGAATATTTTAATAAATTTCGAATATACCTGACGGCTTCATAATTTAACAATTTATTTATAAATTTTCATGTATCATCAAGTAAAACAAATATTTGAAAGGACGAGCCGCCCTAGTCGAGCGTAGCTTAGAAACGCCCGGAAAGAGAGCGGAGGTCCCACCAAAAACAAGATAAGGAAAGGAGAGATGGAATGGGATGGCTCAAAATGGCCGCATTCTCGTTCTCTCTACTAGTTACGTTATAGTAGTAGTTATAAGAGAGAATTGACAAAAGAGAAATAAAAATGGGAGGGACGAGATGAGATGAGACGAGACGAGACGAGACCGGCACAAGTCTTGATCACAGCACAAACAAACAAATGAAAGAATCCAAATATCCAAATGATAGGGAGAGAGAAAACGAAACTTCGCAGAAACTAATAAACACAACCCACTCCTATTTCTTTTCCATAGCACCTTCCAAGAAACTATGAATAAATTACATCAATTCATTTCAAATCTCTTTCACCATCACCCCTTTCTTTATATATAAAACACATAATTCATTTTGATTTTTTTTTTTTTTTTTGGTTCGTGTGAGGCCATCAGTTGCAAAATGCACTAAGATAAAGATTTATAATGGCAAGTTGTATCTCAAGCTATGACATAATTTTATACCTATACTATCTGAAATTACTAATTATTTAAATAGGTCGGAGATATGAATGATAAAAAAAAGTTTAAATCTTGAATATTTTGCCTATGCTAACATAGATCCGGTCATTTAGACTTCAACTCACAAACACTAAATTTCCGATCCGACACTAATCCATTATGACCAACTATTGGCCTATCAGGTGAATTTGTACGAATTTGATTTTTTTTTGTCCAAAAAGTAAATCTCAACCCAAATTTCTTACGAATTATGTTCGGATTAGTTTTATCAATCCGAATGTGAGCAAATTATCTAACCAAATAAACAAAAATTATGTCTGAATAATAAGTGTAGTATTTTGAACAAGAGAAAGTGGAGCCTAAGCCGAGAGTTATTTGGGTTAAGTTAAATTAAATTATCAATAAAATTGTGACACCTCATCAATGAGATTGAAGTGGATGTGTCGTGATTTCATCAAAAAATCAAGACTCATTAACGACAAAGAATTTGACACGTGTCCACATCGCAAGTTGGAAACGACGGGGAAGATCGAAGACAGCGAGGCAGTATAGTAAATGTGAAAAATGTATCACCACCACAAAGATGTTACAAAAGAAAGTAACGTAGCTTTCAGATTTATTTACAATATGCTTATAAATGTCCCATTCCATCATTGCTAGCTCCCATACCTATAGTTTCTCGCCTACGTAGAAACACACACACACACACACCAAAACATTCAATTTCTTTTTCTTTTCTTTACCTCATCAATCAGCATATATGGAAAACGATCATATAGCAGCGGCAACCCATTACGAGGACTTGTTGCCAGTGATGGCGGAGAAGCTGGACGTGGAGGCCTTCGTGACGGAGCTGTGCGGTGGTTTCCGGCTACTGGCGGACCCGGAAAAGGGAGTGATCACGTGGGAGAGTTTGAGGAAGAACTCGGCACTTGTGGGGATGGAGGGGATGACGAGGGAGGAGTCGGAGGCAATGGTAAGAGAAGGCGATCTTGACGGTGACGGAGCTCTCAACCAGACGGAGTTTTGCATACTGATGGTCAGGCTCAGTCCCGGGATGATGGACGATGCGGTGACGTGGCTCGACAAGGCTCTTGGTGACATTTCTTCTTGAATATTACTCCTATATGTATTATAAGTATGATCCATCATTGCTAGCTATAGCTCTTGTTTGTTTGTTAAGTCCATATATATATATATATATAAATATATATGTTGTTGCAAGATCGATCGATCGATCGAGAGAGAGATGGAGGGTCTTTTTCTTTCTTTCTTGTTCATTAATGAATTGAATATGGACTCTGTTGTTTCATGATCAGTTTGACGATGCATGCTCGTAAAATCACGGACATCATATATGCTGTGCTGGCAGCTCTTACTATTTTTGTTTTGTTTCATTTCTTCAATGTTTTCGAAACCGACTATGGAAAATTGGACTCCACACCAACAGATGTAATCATGTGAAGTAATAGATTTTCAGGAAGAATGATCAGAAATTGCATGCAATTAAAACACGGACTTATGAATAAGACAGTAACATGTAGAATTCAAAATAGGTATCAAAGATAAGTAACAAATGCAACCACAATGGACAAATATATGGAAATCAGCTTCATCCCAGCATATATAGTATCCTTAATTCTAAATTATTATTATTATTAGTAGTATATGCTTCATAGCGGTCCTCAATTCTCTATTCGGTTTTTCAAGTTTAGAAGGTTGTGTGTAGGGATGATCCAGAAAATTTAGTAGTGGGTATAGAGCAAGTTCGTAATATTTAATTATATTAAATAATGCTAAAAAAATATATAAAATAAACAAATTAAGTGATTCACAATTAGATATGTAACCAAGATTAACATTAACGGAAGACCGCAACCTGACCTACAAGACACGAGGTACTTTTTTTTTTCCTTCAAAAATCATTAACCAACCTCGATGCCAAAAAGTGGTACAAAAATAAACTTCAAACTAAAACTAATTATCCAAACATAAAACTAAACAAAGCAACCAAAACAACAACCAAACTAATCCAACCATTAATAAAGCAAGAAAATAGATATTGAAGTGAATCATACTCCAGGCTAGTGGTCTCCATCATCAGTCCTTCAAGCCGTCCTGCCCCTCCACGACCACTTCCTTTTTATTTTTGGAACCACTGAATCTGAGTCCCAACACCCAACCCTGAATCTCCCTGATCTCTTTCTGCCTTGTCCCGATTCGCCAACCACAGACCCGATCTCCTGATCTATCCCAGCGCTGCTGCCTCCAATCTGGCCACAACCCGATCTCGTCACCGCTCTGCCGCCGGCTGGAACGACCGCCGCAGTCTGCCCCTGCTCTAGTCTCGTCCCTTCCCCTCCGATCTGATGCCCAAAATGTCGCCAAGTTGCAGCGCCGTCGACACCCTGTTTTCGAACATACGTTGCCGCTCACAAGTTTGCCCCCTCCTTCTGTCGTAGACCGCCGCAGCCAAACGAGCAACCCCTAACCAAAAACCTCTCTATCACCGCTCACCTTCAATACATTCTATTGATGCCTCTTGTCGTCTCCTTCTCCCCTTACCCATCGCCGTTGCCGCTTAGCCGAGACAGGGGCCGCTGCCGCTATGAGTTTAGATATATAACAATGTTTTCATTATTGTGATAAAAGTCATTGGTTCAAATCTCTATTAAAATAATTTTTAATCGAGGTGATAATAAAAATTTGAAAATATTAATAGGAGAAAATGTGAAAGATGTAATTACAAATATGAAAATAAAAATTATGCGGGGGCAACTGCCCTAAATCCTACCACATAACTCCGTATTTAGTTGTGTGTTATTTGAGAATATGTTTCGACAGATTTTAAGTACGTATAACAAGTTAACACATTTCATTTTAGAATCTAAATGCCACCTGTCAAGACACTACCATAGGAATTGTAGGTCTCAAATTTAATAGATGGAGGTTGAAGAATATTATGGAGTGCAGTGGGATCCAAGATAGTTGAGGACTACGAAAGATTAAGTTGAAGAGATATGAATCACAGTTCAGAACAAGAAAAAGACCTTTGAAAATTTAAGTTTAGGATTCTTCTAAAGATTTCTATTAATGAAATGTGTATTGGGGTTTGTTACGAAGGGAGACATCACACTATGAATCTATGATACAATGGTCTGCACGAGTTAGCATAATTTTCATCAAACACACATTTAGCTTTTTACGTATCACATGAAAAAATTACATACATAGAAGCGGAAATATTGAATGGTTGTAATCCTTGAATTATTTTATTGAAAACGCTCGCAACCTCAAACTACATTTTCATTGTGAAAATGCGCATTCACAATATCGAATCAAAATAATTTTATCGGATGTACTCGAAGGGACCAAATCAACGGATCAATAGAGAATAGAATGATAAAAGGGGAAAAGAGAAGAGGACAACATACCTGGAACGGAGGCAAGCACAAGGGGAGGCATCCGTGACGAAGGATGTGGCTGAGTTTCCAGAGAAAGAAAAGGAGAAAAGAAAAAAGAGTGTCCCCCCAAAATACAGATTTTCTAGTAGTGCTACTTGTTAGATTATTTATTAATGGTTTGGATTAGCGTTAACTTATTATTAGTGCACAACTTATAATATGCGTTCTGTACTATTACCAAAATCATACATGTAATGGAATTGATATATGCAAATAAAGTGAATAAACTGTGATAGGTAAAGTTTATTTACTCTGGACCTAATTTGTAACTGAACGTGTAGTCAATGAGTTTTCTATCACGAGACTGACTAAAGGGAGATAACAATATTGAGATTAGCGGGCCTATAGCCTACTAAACCTAATTAAAGAGATTGAAACATTTTGTTATTTGTGGAGTAAATCCAATTGTGGTTGGAGGCTCAAATTGACGGATAAAAATTATCTTTATCTGTCACATTATTAGACACATATTACCTTATTATATATACATGTATTTGGTATATATATTTTACTATATGTACATTACACCGCAAAGAGGAAATAGAGACAACAATAAAACAAAATCGGTTTTTTTCTCTCTTCTCTCATTTTCTCTGTATTATTAATTGTTGAGAATACGGTTGAGCAGACTCTAAGAAGAAGCTTAAGTTAGATTTTGGAGTTTGAAACAAGTTCATCCATGAATACATCAAGACGATATTTTTTTAATATCCATGAATCCTTTTTTTAATTTCATCACTACTTGCTTGTCTGCACTTGTGCATTGCAAGTGTACGTACATTGGAAATACAAGGTAGATTAATGAGGAAAAGTTTGAAAACCCCAGATGTCCATGAGGATTTTGCTACAATATTATGACGTGGGACGAGGTTTCGAGGAAATAGAGATAAACTCATGTATGGTTTGGGAGTTAACAATTTAGAATAAAATTTAGAGGGGTTCTCAAATTTGACGCAGAAGAACACAATTTTAGAAGATATATATGCACTCATTATAGTTCACTTTACATGAGATCCTGACATATTGTATCTCGCCATCTCAAATACGTTTCAAATTTATGTATTTAATGAATTATGTAAATGTTAAGCTTTGATTCACGTTGAGAAATTACAAAAATATGAGACACCAATCAGAACGGTCATTGAAGACACTAATTGCTCCATTCACCAAAGACATCATGATGAATTCATACTCAAAATATTGTTCGTCAAAACCGTTTGTAAAAACAAATTTTAAAAAACACACAAGTGAAATACACAAGTATGAACAATCAAGAAAGACACCCGTCAACACACATAAATCCAAACAATGAAGACAATTCTCCTTATCGGGATAATCTTATAATGATGCACTTAACTACCAGTGCACATTGATGTTGCTTCTCCGGTAATCATAGTTCCGCAATGATTTTTTTTAATAATGTTGAATCTTCAAACAACTCTTTTCTTGAAATAAATTAAACTCTCATTAATTTCTAAAGTCTCTCATAAAATGTATGGAGAAAAAGTTAAATGTAAGAACCAAGAATCGTAGAGAGAATCTTAAACTGTTAAATGAAGTAATATGACATTTTTATATTCTCACTAAGAGTACTGACGCACAAATAATTTGTCATTACCATCCTCATCTATTAGAAATGATAGTATACGTTATAGTTTGAAATGAAAAATACCAACATTATCATTTAAAAAAATGGATACAGCTAATAACACAAGGTCATATATAACATAAATATAACAAGTTTAATTATGTGTTTCAAAAAAAAAAAAACTTTAATTATAATAATAAAAGTTGATTGAAAAATAAGTATAATTATATTTTCATATGTAAAAAGTGTGTTTACATATTTGGTTAAATAAATAAAAAAAGTAAAGCAGAGAACTATAAATTTATGAATAAAAGTGGAGTTTTGGAGGCCCCGAATGTGGTGACAAAATAATGGGAAGATAATATAGTTAATATAAAGATGCTGAGAATGGTCAGACATTGTGGGAGTTGCAGGTAAACACAAGAACCTTCCTCGAATTTTTGGAGCATGTAAACAACTGCTGCTACAAATACAATAATGACACCCACCACACCATATTATATAAGTAAAACATGCAGATCATTTTTTTTATTACTTAATGTGATTCCAACACATTAAAATTTAACAATTTATGTTATCCACACCCGAATATATAAATCTTCAAGGAATTATGTATATGAGCTCCTAATTATTATTTTTCTAAAGTTATAATACAAATACTTTACAAAGAATTAAATGGATTTAATTAAATAAATAGGTTTTTAGGTGTTGTTGGTAAGTAATTCGAAAAATAGGCTTGTAGTTAAAGTATTTGGCGGTCCCTAAATAGGTGGCGCCAAAGTGTTTGGTTTAACCTATATAGTGAGATAATGCCAAAGCCAAATACTTAATTTGAGTACACCTATTTTCTAAAATAAGAAAATAACAAAACATGAGTGAAATAAAACAAAAACAAAAACAAACAAATAGTTAACAACTACTCACTCCGTTTCAAAATGAGTGTCTTGTTTTATTTTTTAAACTTTTGTCACAAAATGAGTGCACTCTTTCCTTTCTTAGTAAGTTAGTTATGCATGAATTGTCAATAATATGCTTATAACTAGTTAGTTACACCGCACTAATTAATTTCTCCTTAATTTCTCTCAAAATATAAAGGAGAACATTCATTTTAAGACAGACGGAGTATTATCTTCACAAGAAGGAAAAAGAAAACAAAAAACTATATCAACTATGCCAAAACATAGATGTACATATTTATTAGTGGTTAATTATCCATAAATTACTAATAATATTTTTAAAATTAATAATTGATGACTATAGACGTATTAGATCGAGTATAACCAAAAGAAGAAATAATCGATTTGAACTATTTTTAAGAGATATATTAAATTTTCTCAAAAAAAAGAGAAGAAGAGAAATATTAAATTAAGACCATTTTAAGACAAAGATATCAAAAATGAAATATTCAAGCTTATATCTGAGTGGAAAAATGTTAGTTTTAGTTCATGTAGTATCAACAAAGTTTAGGGGAAGTTCTTGAACTTTCAAGTGTGTGAGTTTAGTCCAAAGATCATGCACATGTGTGATTTTAGTCCAAAGTAGTCCGAAAACGTATGAAATAAGGACACGCCGTTAACTTCGTGGACGGAATCCGTCAAATTTAACTAACGCCGTTAGT
>JAYMTK010002957.1:0-12982 GCA_036897405.1 Pelargonium myrrhifolium | reverse complement strand
TTGTGTTGATTTGCTTCATTATTGTGTGTTTTTATCATCTGGGTTCTTGTTGGATTTCATTTTTATGCCTTGCTCTCCATGCAAGTTATGAAAAGAAATTTTTTTTTGCTTTTTTTGGAATCTGTTGATTCACTATATGGTCTCTGGTGTAAAGTTCTGATCTTTATGGAAACAATTTGATGGGTTGGTTTCAGTTTCTTGATAGATGTAGGATTTTGTAGATTAGGGTCTGTGAAAAATGTTGGGTATTTTTTTTCTATTAGTAGATTTTGTCATTATCATTGTCTCTATGTGTAATCTTGTTGTTGTCTCTATTTTCTTGATGCATCATTTGTCTCTTGTGATGTTTTGTTAAATAATCTGAGCTCTATTTTTCTATTCTGTGTTGGTTATAACAACAAATTTGTGTTATTTTCACACTCTTTGGTTTCTTCGTAACTGTGAACCGATACAAGAGAATGTGTTTTGGTCTGCACAATTTGGGGCTTTGATTTAATCGTCGCGCTCAAGTTCTGAATTCACACATTGTTTTCTGAAGGTGCCCTCAATCCGAGCTTTTGAAGGTTGAGGAGGAAACCCTTTCATCGGTGAGTCCAAATACATGCTTATTTGGGATCGGCAATTGATCAAATTCGGGATGTGAGTAGTGTTTCAATAAAATCCATGGTAAGTTCTGTTGATGGGATCTCTAAACATGGAGAAGAGATGGGTATTTCCTCTTGTTATTACCTCTCTCATATGCATATTTCTTGTTGCTACTTCCTTCAACATGGGTCTCGTCTCTTCGTTACAATCCATCAATTCAATCCTCGCGCTTTTCCCGTCTCACCTTAAAACAAACCAAACAAACCCAATTTTTGCCGATTTGAAAGCCCCATTTTACACACCTCCTTCGGGTCCCAAACTTCCTCGGTTTGCCTATTTAGTTTCCGGGTCAAAAGGTGACATGGACAAGCTTTGGAGAACTCTTCGAGCATTGTATCATCCGAGGAACCACTATGTCGTTCATTTGGACCTTGAATCACCAGCCGAGGAAAGATTGGGGCTCGCGGCCAGAATTGAGAAGGATCCCATGTATTCCAAGGTTGGGAATGTTTACATGATCACCAAAGCCAACATGGTTACGTATAGAGGACCCACCATGGTTGCTAATACTCTTCATGCGTGCGCGATTCTTCTCAAGAGAAGTAAGGATTGGGATTGGTTTATAAACCTCAGCGCTTCAGATTATCCCCTCGTGACTCAAGATGGTTAGTTTTCGATATCTCGTTGTTTTGAATCTTTCTTTTCATGTTTTGCATTCGGGACCTTTTACATTGATATAGTGCATCGTGCAGATCTTCTTTTCACATTTGCAAATTTAAACCGGAATCTGAATTTCATCGAGCACACTAGCGATCTAGGTTGGAAGGAGTAAGATCCTTCCCTCTCCTCCTCACTTTAGCTATTTGTATTTGCTGAAGTTTCTATAAACTGATAGACCGTTTTTCATTCTGGTGGTAAGGGATGAACGCGCTAAGCCTTTGATTATTGATCCCGGGCTCTACAACACAACCAAGTCCGACATATTTTGGGTCACGCCGCGGAGAACTTTACCTACAGCCTTCAATTTATTTACCGGTTAGTGCTCATGTGTTCATATATACACTCTTCTATCATATTGGTATGTTGTAAATGCTGTAGATACATATTTGCAAATTTGTTTTGGTATTGCGAAACTGAACCGATGAATTTATGTTATTTGAACTAGGTAAAAGACTCAATTTGGTTCCTTAACATTTCTTAACCCAAAATAGTCCATGAACTTTCGTGTTTAGACCAATTTGATACAATCTTAGCGAACACGTTATGTCTATTTATGTACTTTCAACTGTTCACTCATCACTGCCATGACTCTCTGTATGTGTCGAGACTCGAGACCTGGTCAGTGAACACCTTTACTAACGAGCATTACGAACCAGTTTGAAGGACCAATATTAGTTTTATACTCTTAAAGAACATTCTTTTACTTATGAGCATTACAAACCATTTCATTTTCTCCTATAACGTCTTTTTCTCTTGCAGGCTCAGCGTGGATGGTTCTCTCGCGCTCATTTGTAGAATACATCATCTGGGGTTGGGATAACCTACCGAGAATCCTCCTAATGTATTATACAAACTTCGTCTCTTCTCCCGAAGGCTACTTTCAAACCGTCATATGCAACGTGCCGGAGTTTGTTCGGACTGCAGTCAACCACGACTTGCACTTCATTTCTTGGGACGACCCTCCCCAACAGCACCCCCACACGCTGTCTCTAAACGACTCCAACAGAATGATCGAAAGTGGTGCTGCGTTTGCTCGGAAGTTCAAACACAATACCCCCGTCTTAGATAAAATTGATCGGGAGTTGCTTCACCGAGCAACCGATGGCTTCACTCCGGGAGGTTGGTGCACTGGCTCGCCTATTTGTTCAGAAGTCGGAGACTCTAGCAAGCTTAGACCGAGTCCGGGAGCTAAGAGGCTTCGTCACCTTATAGCGAAGCTAGCTTTGACCTCAAAATTCGAGCAAAGCCAGTGTAAATAGAGTCCGGAGGGTTCTTGCTTGCGGCGAAAGAAACGAGAGAGCAAAGAAAATAAAATGTTCAGATTCCGAACAACATTGTAACCAGAAGGAAAGGCGTTGCGTTGATTCTGGAGTTACGGATAAGGCCTCATACCCATTATATACGAAATGATTTTGCTCGTGCCATCCCGAGCAAACGAGTCCATACTTTTCAATGTGGTTGAAATCGAAGATGGAGCTCGATCACTCTTCCGGTAGGTTCTATTTTCGTACAACATTTAGATTACTATAATTTGACATTTTTTTTCAAAATCATTATTTTCCACAGATCTTCACATTGTTCTTAGTATCCTATATCTTATGTTTCTCAAATCTCCTGAATATTATTGGATGTTCAAGTCTGTTTTAGTACTGTTTAGGCCTAGAGATTTCCATTGACATTAATTTAGAATTGTCTTCTGCAGTAAATTAGTCAATAAAATGTTGATTTACTATTCGATTCTTTGAAGCTATTACGATGTAATTATGTCATTTTCCGTCGAATGCGAGTGCAGATTCTTGCCATTTTTATTTGTCATAATAGAGCTGACAATTCGCGTTCTGGGTTGGGCTTAAAGGCATTGAATTAGTCTGTCGATTTACTATTTGATTCTTTGAAGCTATTGCGATGTAATTATGTCATTTTCTGTCAAAAGCGTCTATATAGATTCTTGCCATTTTCCGTCATAGTAGAACTGACAATTCGCGTTTTGGGTTGGGTTTAAAGGCAGTAAATTAGTTGATAAAATGTTCATTTACTATTTGATTCTTCGAAGCTATTACGATGTAATTATGTCACTTTCTGTCAATTGCGACTACAAATTCTTGTCATTTTATGTCGTAGTAGAGCTGATAATTCGTGTTTTGGTTGGGTTTAAAGGTCAAAATCCGGCTCAAAAGGGGTTCAAGAATTGGCTTCAAATACTCTCTTTTTCCTTAGTTTGAGTTGAAAATTGGAGAGTTATTTAAAGGGAAACAATATTATTTTTAGAGGAAAAAGAATCTCAGTCATGATATATTAGCCGAGAATAACGATCTATGAGGTAATGTCGCAATACAGATTAACACTCATATCCACCCTAATACATTTGTGGGCGCGGAACACTTGTTCGAGTCTATTTTTCTTTATGTCTTGGCTGAGAATCTCAGTCAATAAATTATGACTGAAATTCCAGGCACTTTTATTTTAATCCAAAATGACAAATAGAGCAACTAAACTAAAGGTTAGTTTAGTTTGAGCTCCAATTTTTACTTGTTTTGAGCCCGAAACCGCGGGCACCCAAAACCCAATTAGCATTTTTGGGTTCGGGTTGCATAAAAGGACTGTCGCCTTTTGGATCGGGTGGGACAAAAAATCTCACATTTTACACGTAAAACTCAAAACCCGCAATCCTTTCGATTCAGATGAATTTTGATTTGATACTCAAATTGTCAACTTCTCTAAAACCCAACTCATATCAGATATCATATCAGCAAATATGTTCACATCACCTACTCCAAGAAGAATCTATTTGAAAAACAATTGCAATTATATAAAATGGTTATGACAAATTGTAAGCATTACAAAATATACAAGAATCACAATTTACTCTTTGCTTTAAAACTTTTTTTTTTATCTACAATACCTTTGATCAAAGCATGTGTGAATTGCATAGTCCACTATGATCTAATCCCAAAAATTGTTATATTTGATAGCAATAATCAAGTTTCTATACATACCTTCTTACCTTAGCTACACAAGCTCGAGCTCGAGATTCTATTCTTTATTCTCTGGCCCGAACAACTTGGAGGTCCTGTCCTGAGTCGGACTAAACCATCTCCAAAATCTTGATGTTGCCCGAGGAATTTGCAGCAACTAAGGTAGATGACTGGCCGCGCCAACAAACAGAAGATATGAACTGAGCAGCGTCGTCCACTTCATTGCCGGAAAGTGGGTCCGTGTTGCTGAACTTGTAAGACAGCGCTGGCATGGGGAAGGCTTTATGGTACACGAAAACCTGTTCCACGGAGATATGGGCGTCAACAAATGAATAAAGCTTACGCTGATCAATAGGTGAAAAAACAAGAATTATTGCTTCAATGTGATGAATAGATCCCGTAACCAGCGGCACTCAAATCCGACCCGCATTTTTTTGCATGTAAAAAGCACAATCCACACCTCTTGAGGATCGGGTTAGGGTTCGGGTTAGGTCTTTGCAACCCGAAGTCCGAATTGTCAACTCCAACCAGAGCAACACAGTAAACATACACATGGCTCAAAAAGATCGCATGTATCTTATTTTCTCAACGTGATTGGAGAAAGATCACAAGTGAGCACAAGCAAAGATTTAAGTGCTTCTTGGGTTTTCGTTGCCTCAACTTGATAATAGCGGAAATCTAAAGAACAGAACCACTCTGGGTTTTTTTTTTGGATGAGCATATACTATTCTCTCGTGGCTCACAAATCAAAGTTTTGCAGAGGGAACGAAAATAAACTGCACATGATATGCAATGCAAGTTTGTCGCTTAAAATTAGTAAACAATGTTTTGATTCCAGCACAGATTTGCATACCATCCCCAAAAGAACTTGGTTCAAAGTAAACTGCCTTATACGTCTAATAGTCGAGAAGTCAAATTTTCATAATATTGCCGGGGAGTAATGTAAGTAAAGTGTTTGGAATGATCGTGACCGAAGCTTCTGTTGAACTTGGAATGAAGCGATTTGGCTTCACAGTGGTATATACTTAGATATAAAAGAAAAATGGAAGTGTGAAGAACCACACAAGTGTAGGGACAAGAGAAGTACGTATTTATACTATATGACTAAGACAAGTACCTCATTTGTTTCTGATCCAGTAACAATATAACCATCGGAGACTGACAAGCCAACGAAATTCTGCAACAAATGGAACATACGTCATTCAAAATGTCTACATGGGTACGTTTCTAAGAGAGATTACATTTCACTATATTATGACAGTGTAAGCTGTATTTACGGCAACAGATCATACTCTCTTTTGTGGCACTCTACTAAAGAATAATTGCAATAGTGGAAAGCGGGTTAACTCATGCATAATATGAAATTTCGAGTAATGTACCTTTACATTTGTGTGGCCAGTGAAGGATTGAACAGGAGTGTCAATAACACGAGACGTGCATGTAGACAAATCCCATAGCTTCAACGTGTTATCCGTGGATGCGGATACAAGATTAGTGGCATCCACAAACTTGACATAACTCACAGTTTTATCGTGTCCGACTAAAGTGCAGAGAGGGACTTTCGAGTTACGGAGATCATAGTAATATATCTTATGATCTGCTGAACCAAATGCGAGGGAACGCCCAGAATCCAGTGGAAACTGAACAGAGCAGACATTGGCCTTTGTTTTGATGGTACCAATACTTACTCCCTGCATTGGCAATTCAAGTAAGAGAAACAACTTATTATACATCCAGAAGTAAATACGTGCAGCAAGAAATTAGATCACTGCAGTACGTTTAGTTTCAAAGCTGACATCCACCAAGTGCAAAAATAGAATTGCCTGATTGATACTCCATAGCTTGACGGAACCATCATCACTCCCGCTAGCCAACATCGTTGGATCAGCAGATGAGAAGTCGATAGACCATACGCGCCTCTCATGCTCTCTCATTTCTGTGAGTACTTGACTTCTTGTGACGTCCCACACCTACAAATTTCAAGCAACTGAGTTACTAAAAACCACTCAAAAATCAGAGAAGTTAATGGTATATGAGCCCGACATACCTGAACAACACCTTCAAAATTACTAGATGCAATCTGGCTTTTAATATAACTATTCCAACATATACTGCTGAGCTTTGATCTGCTTGCCATTTCAACTACTGGATAGTGAATATCACGATCTTCACTTATGATTGCATCACATTCAAACACTTTAATCTTCTTATTTACACCAGCCGAAGCAAAAAATTCTCCATCACGATCAAAACTGAGAGAGCACACTAGGTTGGAAGAGTTTAATAGATCCCCTTGGTTCAGGTCAGCTTTAACTTTTAACTTGCTGTATGATAGATATTTGCACAAACCCTCGAGGAATGGATTGATCCATCCACTGTCTCGACCTTCAATATACCGCTCTTTTGAAGCCGAATTATTGACAGAACTTCTTTCAGTCAAAACAATAGACCCTCTACCGTCACTACATATCGGTGATGGTCTAACCAACGGCTTCCCTTGTTGTCTGATAGGCCTGCATCTTGTCAAAAAATATGCCGACTCCAGTTTCTTGAAGTTCTTCATCAATCGAGAACTCTTATGAAGAACACTTTCTTGGTTACCAGTGAGCGTCTCCGAGTTCTGACTTTCGTCTAGATTAAGATCAAAGTCTTCTACTTCGCGAGACTGGAGTCCTGGTTTGAATCGTTTTCTGGAGCCAAAGCTAGCAGAAACATCATTGTCAACAACATTGGTTAAAGGAAGATTTGAGGTTGATAGCTCGTCTTTCCTGGGTTCTTGATACAAGCCTGCCTTCTTCTTAAGAATTGTTTGCTGCTTTGTAACTTCTTCAATATCAGAACACAGAAAAGAGACGGTGTCTTGCAACTTATCAGCTACTTCCTGTTTTCTTTGTTGCAACAGCATAAGAAATTCAAGCAACAACTCCTGCTCGTCTATTCTCTCTCTAAGCTCTATAGCTGCTTCTCGTTCTTCGAGATCGTCTCTTGGTTCATTCAGAAACTCACTTTGTAACAACTCACTGTTACACATGATAAAGAAGTAGCATTAATAGTTAACCTCACATAACTCGAAACAACAACTTACCTGAAAAATGCTATCAAATGATATAAAGCTTTAAACCGTTAAGAATCCAGTGAAAACAAGTTAGTGAAGCAGATCAGATCAGGCGGATGAAGAAATAAGAATTATGTAAATGAACCATAAACAAAAGCAAACGCTGTAAATGAACCTTATACGATCCAATTCAACACCAAGAAAATTATGTATTTTTAGATAAAGTACAAGATCTTTTTCTTGATGTCTACAAATGGAGTCGATATTATTTGAAGTTGAAATGGTAACCAAAATATATCTGAACACCACATGCAAATGGAGACTATTATTCCTCGAAACTACGTGCATATAATTCCTCTAATTTTATAGCAGTAAACAAAATACCTTTCAACACCATGTAATGTGACCGAAAACCTACAACCTAACTCTTCGTCTAACAGAATTGACAAATACACCGAAGATTGGATACTACTCCATAAGAACCTTAAGACCGGCTTAGTTCAAATTCAAGAACTCAACCTTGGCAAAGCCTTTTTCTTCTCAAGTTCACATTGTGTTAACTCTAACATATCTTTTATTCAAGTATAGTTCATTCTCCACTCCATATAAAAACACAGTTTAAATTAAGGCATTCTAAAGACAAATGAAAGATGTTCGAAAATTGTTGCCGAGCTACACTCATCATGCTCCGAGGCGGAATCTGCTTTTGTAAATAATCGAAATAACAGTGTTGAGCTCACTTGTGTACTTGGTATTACATTTGTAAGCTCAGATCCATGAATAGCATAAAGAAAATAGGTGCATTATTGTATTTAATTTAAACATTAAATAGTGTAGGAAAAAAAAAACGTCTATCTTACAGAACAAAATGGCATAGCTCCTACGAAAGCATATCTAACTTTATGAAATTTCAAGCACAGCAGTACATTTTATGACAGGTACGAAAGCATCTATGTAACAATGGATGCAATTAGGTTTGAAAATAAATCTTTTTGTAGTTATTTTGAAGCCCGAACTCAGAAATAGTCGCTTAAATTGAAAGGTTCTCTTGTATAAACAGTATAGGAAGAAGAAATCACCTCAATTTCGGCCTACTAGTTGGCTCAGGATGCAGAAGCCACAAGCAAAATGAAGCTTCCTTTGGCCACTTAAGTAGCAACTGTGGAGGAAGAAGTCGATGTCTCAAACTAGACATTGTTCTGCTCTTATCTTCTCTTGAAATATACGGACAGAACAGCTGCTCACAAGAACAACTAGCATATCAGTTTAGAGCCGAAATTCAAAGGAAGTATAGCTAGTGAGCTTCAATCCAACTCAAAGTCATTACTATTAGATATTATAAATAAGTTCAATAAACTAAAACTTGAAATAATGAAATGAGAAAAAAGAATCCCAGCAAGAATTTATTGGTTGAGATTCTCAGCCAATTAATATGGCTGAGAAACCAGGCACTCAAATGAAATACCATATCCAACAAAAATTGTAGGTGCTGCAGTTTCATCACTAACCTCAAACAGAAGAATCCCCAACCGATAAATGTCTGAAGAACAAGAACTTGATGCACCTGCACCCTCTTCGGGACTAGTATACCAATTGGTTTCCATAAGCAGTATCTGCTTCATTGGAAATGGTTGCGTCTTTTCCTCTTCCTCTACAATGTTCCGCCTTCCTTTGGGACTATTTTCTTCAGCCTCTTCCACTAGCGATACACGTGCTGCATGAACTGAGCCGGACTGCATGCAACTAGTTTCGGATAGAGTATTTGCCGGAGCTCTAACAGCTTGAAAGTCTTCGCCTCTTAGACGGCTTCTCTGCTGACGCATTTCATAGGGTAAGGGAGACGATGTATCCCTAACCTCAATGGGTTTGCTGTTTAACCCGTCCTCAAGTGTATCCGATCCAGAGTCTGAACAAGACGCAGACTCAATGAACGATACACGGTTGTAAGAGGACATGACAAAACAGGAAGGCCGCACATTGTGGACAACGATTCCTTGTGAATGGGCTACATTAACAATCTCTACTACTTGCCTAAATATATGCAAACATTCAAAGGAATCAACTGACCGTTCCGGTTTGTCCAACCACTGCCTCAAACTAACATCGCCCCATTCTAAGGCACGAACATAAGGGTCAACAGCTACCTCATCCTCACAAACTCCGGACAAACCAACCTGGTTTTTGTGGCTGTCATGAGCCAGCACAACCTGGTCTCTCTCCTTCCGATTCCCAGAATCACGTGACGCATCACCTGAGGACAAACCACTTCTGCTAGGTCGAAAACGCCGCCTCAGGTTCCGGTTCGAGACTCTGGAAGTACTCAACCCCCTAGAACTATCAGATTGTTGCCAAGCAGACTCAGATGAGCCTTCCATGTTATCCACCTAAAGCTGCATGAGGAACTCTCCAACTTCTACCACAGTCTCTCACTTCCACCAACACCACAACCATTTTGAATCAAAAACTCATTTCAAAACCACTCAGACTCACACACACACACCATTAAGCTCTAATCAAATCAAAGCCCCAAAACAATTCCCTGCATGCCACAAAAGCAACAACCTCAGAACATGAAAATTTCAGCATAGAAAACACCATTTTGAACATTAAAAAACTCTCACACACAACATTACAAAAACTCGAGCACTAATCAAATTAAAGCCCACTACCAAAACCCTGCAGGCCACACAAGCAACAAACTCAGAACATGAAAATTTCAGCACAGAAAACACCACCATCAACAGCCACACAAACCCATCACAGTAACATCATTATCTAAACAAAAACACAGACCCATCAACCGACAAACACACAAAAATCGAAACTTTACAATTTCCACCAACAAGCATCATAAAAAAATCAATGCAAATCACTCCTCATACAATCCCAGAGAGAGAGAAAGAAAATACCAGTTTTCACCATGAAGAGAGCTTCACTACACTGAAGCACCAACCAAAGAACAGAAGATCACACCAGCACTTTAATTACACTCCACGAAGAAGCTTCACAACCTCAAAAAAAATCCCAATTATTTCCTCATCAAAATTCCCAACAAAAATATATTTTTAAAACAACCCACAAAACAAATCGCACACCGCTTGGCAACAACAATAAAAAAATGATATTTTTCTCTCAAAATTGGTTTTTTTCTCAAAAATTTGAGAGGCCCAATTCTCTGTAACCTGTGTCGGATCGTTCAAAAGATACTTTTTTTAATTTAGAAAAATAAAAATAATAATATTTGACACCAATGGAGGGCTCGAGGCCACTTCTTCTTGTAGACTCTGGCTTATCTTCCCGCTTTATTCCCAGCTGCATACGTGGCCCATCCATGGCCTCTTAACCTCTCAAGCTCAGAGCCAAAACAGTAAATTTAATCAACTTGTGGACCATGAAATGAAAATTTGGGAAAATATTTTTGTTTTCTATAATTAGCAATGTGTTTTTTTATTTAATGTATCAAATTTTTGTTTTGGGTAAAAAAGAGGGACTTGCTTTTCCCAAAGTGGAAAGTGTGTATCCACATAAAATAGTGATCAAGGAAATGGAAAATATTTTTGGTTTCTATAATTAGCAAGGTGTTTTTTTAACGAGAGATAATTGCACATGACCATCTTGTACTTTACCCGTTTTGCGCATGTATACTTTAATTTTTTTAAAATTTTCGACTATCCTGTACTATGCCATTTTTTGACAGATGAGCCTCTCCGTCATAAAATATTCTATTTTTTAATGGAATATTCCATTTTCGATCATGTGTCATACACATGACCTAAAATCAACAAAAATCAATCAAAAACAACAAAAAATCAACAAACTCGCACTCGAATTTGTTGATTTTTGGTTGACTTTAGGTCATGTGCATGGCACATGATCAAAAATAAAATATTCTACTAAAATATGGAATATTTTGTGACGAAGAGGCCCCTCCGTCAAAAAATGACATAGTATAGTGTAGCCGAAAATAAAAAAATGTTTATAGTATACATGTGCAAAACGTGTAAAGTACATGTTGGTCATGTGCAATTACCCCTTTATTCTAATATTTTACTGAGTACATGACAAAAATTTCAAGAAGAACTATCCTAATACCCGGGACACGCTTTAGAGTACAACAATTCTTCGAACATACAGGAAGTTGAGTCCGCATGCCGCTGAGTTGTAACATCGACTGAGAGTTACTTGACTGACTATGGACATGCGAAGACTTAAGACACGCAAGAACGACCATGCCTAACTGCCTAAGTTTAATAGTGCACCACAAAAAAGTGATGGAAAAGGTAAAACATCTCTCTATCCGACAAACATAAATAATAGATCCAACTTAAAACAAACTAAACTTTTTTTTCTATAATTAGCAAGGTGTTTTTTAATTTAATATAATAATTTTTTGTTTTGAGCAAAAAAGAGGGACTTGCTTTTCCCAAAGTGGAAAGTGTGCATCCACAAAAAAAATAATAATAAATAAAACAAAACTACCAGTGATTAAGCAAATGGATTAGTTTAATATATAATCATGCTTATTGATTGATTGGTTACTATATAAGGAAATTAGTAGTTACCATTCCTATGATTGGACTATGTAACAAAGTTTCAATTACCAATTTTAATATTAATTAAATAATAAGTATTTATTTTATATTCTTTTTAAAATTGCCTTATATAATCGTCCAAAATGCAAGAAATTATTACGTTTTCTTAGCACCGACGACCGGTCATTATTCACAACTAATTTGAGTACTTTCTTGCGTAACTCTTTAAAAGAACTTGTTTTTGCAAAAGATTTGTAGCTCTGAAAAGAATAGAGAAAAAAGTTGAGTCGATATGATTTTAATTTAAACCGAATTATTTAGTTGAAATATTATTAATTTGTACACAAAAAATTATAACAGTTAGCTTGATTTTACATAGCATCTCAATTCAGGGGTTAGGGTTAGGGGCTCCTAGGGTTTCGAAAATGAGTGGGAAAGAAGGGGATAAGGTTGGGATTTCCGTGGGCTGCCATTGGTTGCTTTGGTAGTGGCTCGACTATTTATGGGATTGTGGAAAAGGGGAAATCAAACCGTGGTGGAAACTGTCATTTTTGGTGGAGAGAGAGAGAGTGCCGAGGGGTCGAGGGAGAGGGGTTTGGGTCAAGGGTTTTGTTGTTCTCTTGGTTGCTGGGTGGGCAATGGCGTCAGCGGGGGGTGTGGTGCTGCCGGATCTAAACTGGATCAGCCTAGAGGAAGATGAGGGGTGGGGGTGGACATACCGGGACTGGAGGAGGTGGTGGAGGCCGGCCAAAACCAGGTCTGGAGGGTTGTAGGGCGGCTGTTGGGGCCGACGGAGGTGAGAACGGAGGTGTTGGGGCCGAAGATGGCCACTTATTGGCGGCCAGTGGAGGGGATGGAGGCGTCGGAGGTCGCGGAGGAGGGCACGGGCTGTAGGGATCTGAGATTTTTGTTCGTATTCCACCATGAGCGGGATGCAAAGAAGGTAGTCCAGGGGGGTCCTTGGAACTATAATTTCAATACGCTAGTTCTAAGGTTGCAAAAGCCGGGGGAAAATCTGGTGACGGTGGAGATCAACGGACTGGCCATGTGGGTAAGGATACTGGGGATCCCATACGGGTGTGGGACGGGAATAGTATGTGAAGGGATAGGCGCGT